>JBAMAX010002052.1:0-46223 GCA_037043745.1 Chymomyza amoena
ATTTTTCATATGAAACCAAAAAAAAAACGAAGTTTCACCCGATTATTCATTTTCAAGGCAAATAACACTAGTATACTAATTTTAGGATTATCGAGAGAACCTTCCTAAAAATGTGTTTTGTAGGGTAATTTGGGGTTGAGAAATACTAAAATGGCAACCTTTTTTTCTTAAGAACCGTTTTGGAGATATTTTCGAAAAACAAGTTTTTGGGCAGTTGTTTTAGTTTTTTGTTAATATCTCGTGAATGAAATTTGGACTCGAAATATTCGTAAAAGAACTCTTATTCAGGTTAATTTTTCGTGTAAACTAGTGTAATTTACGTTTTATTTACAATTTAAAGATTTATTTATTTATTACTATATTAAAAATATTTATGATAAATAAATTCAAATGAAATTATCTAAGTTTCATTTAAGAAGATGACAAAATTGTCTAAAATTTTTTTTTTATATATATTTCGAATTAAGGATGATTCCAAAATTATTGGAAGATGGCAATTTTTTTGTTTTAGATTGTTTTTTTTACTACAATTATCTGAAGTCTATCTTAATTCGTTATGTGAAGATTTTACTTTAAGCTCCGATAAACAACTTCGTTCTAAAAATTATTACCAACTTGAAATAGAATTATTGCAACTTGTACAAATACTGTTAAAGTACCAAGAAGAAATAACTTGAAATTTTATATTTATTTGAAAAAATTCGTTCCATATTGAAAATCTAGAAAATGGGTTGAGCTCTCAAATTCAAAAATAACTTTTGTTTTGTCATTTTTTTTTCAATACCCATTTAACCACAAATCTGGCACTTCAAGAAGAAGTGTGATTAATTAATTTATGTTTGTCAATGCTTTTATTTAAATATTTCTTAGATAACACTGTATTTAATTTTTGATTAATGGTTCTTTTAAAAATACACGTTCAACATTGGGGTTGCTTAGAAAATTGGCTAAGGAACAAGTTTTAGACATAAATCAATAATTTGAGGGTGCATAAATTTCTTTAAACGCGATTTCGTGTGGTACACAACAAGACTATAACCTTCACTATAGCGCTTGCATGGGCTGTTCTTTTAAAAAAGAAATTGTACTTTGGCATGCTATGACGTGGACAACACTTACCACTTACTTTATATAGCTGTTTTCATACAAATTACATTAAACATCTCGAAAAACATTAAAGAAATGGTATAAATTTCACTACCCGCATAAACGTGCTGCAGACTGATGACGTTGATGTCGCCAGAGCTATCGATAAGGCTTATGGTTTGACTCCGCTTGCACTTAATGGCAGTTCCGCAAATAGAAACTCACACTGAGAGAAAATCCAAAAACGAAAGTTTGCTCAACTATGCGATTTGCAGACGACGAGACAACGACAATTGCAGGCGGAACTTAGTCGTACGGCGGCAAAACTCCAATGCATTATATGGCAATTACGGGTTTTTACTGCAAGCCACCCCAGTAATATGTAGACTCCCGAACCGAACCGCCTCTTGAAGGCGCCAGGCGCACGCTATGACGTCGTCGACTGCGGGTCCAGCCGCCCATAAGTTTCGCTTTTGGACTACAAATTATGACTACCATGTAATTGCAGTTGTTGTTGTTATTGTTGTTTTGAAGTTTTGGAGTAAAACTTTTGGCTGCGATTTGTGCACGCGACCAGCTAACTTTATTTTGAATACCCTGTAACTATGGGGTCAAGGGTGTTATAGATTTGTGCACTGGAGTTGTATGTCAAAGGGTTTTGGGAAGCGTGAAAGTTAGAAATGTGAAGCGTAACCTTAGGTTGGGATTGTGTCATGTACATCTGTAAGCATAGATACCTAGATCTTGAAGATCATAAGATGGGGTAAACAAATTTTACCGGAAAATACGCAGCATCTGCACGAAGAATCTTATCGATAACCTTCCACTGAAGAAGTATTTTGGGGCTTACACTTTTTCTACAAAAGCCATTCCGCTGAAATGGTCACACTAAAATATATTCTAACTTATATATGTACGTAATTGGAAAGATATTTTGTGGAGGAACAAAAATTGGCTTTTGCACCACGATAACGCCCCTGCTCACACATCGTTGCTTGTGCGCGACTTTTTGGCCAAAAACAACACACTAATGATGCCGCAGCCACCGTATTCCCCAGATCTGAACCCCTGTGACTTTTTCTTGTTCCCTAAGCTGCAGAATCCCATGAAAGAACGACGCTACGCTACGATTGATGGGATAAAGACGGCATCGAAGGAGGAGCTGAACAAGATAAAAAAAAATGATTTTTTGAAGTGCTTCGAAGATTGGAATAACCGTTGGCACAAGTGTATAATAATATCTCATGGCGATTACTTTGAAGGGGACAAAATAAATATTCATGAATAAATAAATAATTTTTGAAAAAACACAAAATTCTCGATACTTTTTGAACACACCTCGTATATAGCGAAATATGTTGTTTAATTTTCAGGACATTAATATTAAATCCTCCTTTGATGTATGAATAGGAGAGTGGGCAATAATAAATCATTAAGAATTGCTTATTGCTTTTCAAAATAAGCTCCAGAAGAACCGGTATACCTTTAAAGGCACTTAAACCCAAAAGGGGGTACCTCTAAAGCGACTCTTTCAAAGGCTTTAAAGTATCTTCTAGCATCGGAAAATGTTGATCTTGCAATTAACGCTTGATTACTGCTACTACTGATGTCCTATTCTTCTCGTGGAGCATAGAGTCTTTGCTTGATAGTTTGAACAAATACAATTTATTGGGCGCCAAGTCAGGGCTATAAGGCGGATAAGATCTGTTTGAGCTTCTAAGAGGCAGCATGCTGAGTTAATGGAGAATTCTTCTTGGGCGAGGGATTTTTCTTAATTCTTAAAACTTGTGGCAAAATAAATGTTGATGATTCGGGCTTATTTGCATATATCCATAAGTCCAATTACGATGCCAGCAATGTCGTAGAGAGAAAATCTGGTCCCGGGGGATATTATTATATTACACCTTTAGCTTGAATCACGATAGTTATGACAACTGGCGGCTAAGAACACTCCGGGCCCGGGGATAATCCTCCCTTTTCTCACCTTTTCTCAGAGGGCCTGGATGTCAGCGAAGTAGCGTAAGTCTTGTTTACATTATATCATTATATATCGAAAATTGTCTTGCATCAATCAACGACAGTCTTGATTACATTATAAATCGATAATTATCTTGCATCAACACGAGCTTTGTTGATTGCCAAATTATCCCTCAAACACATCTGGTCAAATTAAAAAAAGGCTGGGCTAATGATTTAAAGGTTGCAGTCGACCAGTTTGGTTTTAACCAACAAAAAATTCACATTTGGTCAAAACAGAAACCCACACCCCCTCCTCCGCATTCCAGAAAATAATTTTTTGTAGCCAGCAATTCTCCCCTCATTAGTACAAAGTTGCTTCTCTGCTATTCTTGACTCCCAGTGAAGCATAGGGCCTAGACACCTTAGATGCAGAGTATTCCATAGTCGCTCAACCCCTCGACTGCTTGCAATTTTTGTTGTTTTTTTTTGGAGCTTAGTAACTCAGTTTAATGTTTGTTGTCAACAAATATCAACTGTAATTTCTATGCTGCGTGCAGTTCGCCTCGGGTTACAGCGATAAAAATCACTAGCCCCAAACAAACATGTGCATGCAACTTATGCCACTGACTCTGAGACTCTGCTCCTCGATGCAAAAGATACAAAAGTATCTGTCTATCTTATAAGTTGTGAGTGTGTGTGTGTGTGCACTCAAGCAACAGTCTGTCTATGTAGTTGTTGTAGTTGTTGCTGCAATTTGTGCAGCTTTTGTCGCAATGTCAAGAAACTTTTTGCCGCTCAGACACCAGCCCAATCAACCTAAACAACCCGACCAAAAGCAACACCCACAGACAGCTGACAGCTAAGCTTGTTTTACATTTTATGTTCATTGCTTTTCAGCAAAGGATCAAGGCGTTTTTACAGTTATGTAATACTTGTTGAAATAAACTAGAAGTAGCGCTTATATTTATGGAATAGTGCTTCAGGACATACTATATATAATATGCTAAGTCTAAAGGCACTTAAATTAGGTAAGTTGCAGTGAACTAGAAAAATTTAAAGCTCAAAAAGGAAAGGCAGCAATGACGTATATTTTCTAAAAGGACTCAATTTTGAATCCAAAATCGCGGAAGAGAATATTCTTTAAGTCTTTCATGAAAACGAAATTTAATTGAGATGCATAGCTAATTTAAAATTTAGCACAAAAAGTAAAAGTAATCGATTAAATGTTTGATTTAGGTTCGAAGCCCATTTTCTTCCATTACTTTCCAGGAGTCTGGGATGCCAAAAAGTTTGAAAAGTAAGTAGGAGGTTACCGACAATGCACATCTACGCCTAGTAACAAACAGCTACTTATGCTGAAACTTTTGCGTCAGCGAAGAACCCTAAAGAGAATTATAGTAACTCGCTGCCACATAAATTCCACAAGTCTTGGGCGTCAATTATGCATGGCAAAAACTTTATAGACTCTCGAGTGCTTCTCTATGCTTCAGGTCAATGTTGCTCAATTAAATGGCCTAGCGATAAAGTAGAAGGCGGCGGCGCCATTTGTTAGTAATAGCAACTGCCACGCCCACTCATTGGTTGCTAATCCTCACGCACCAGAGATACCAGAGACAATCGTCATTCGCTATGCATATTTATATTTTTTTTTCAAAAACTTTGGCGCCGCCACTTGAAACACCCCCAAAAGTGCGGGGAACCCCCCCACTTCGTGCAGGCAACCCTGTGGCACTTATGAGGAATAGAAAATGTTTGCTGCGCACTTGATTTGCACGGCTTTTGTTGAATTTAAGTCAAGCGTAGCAGCGCAGCGTCGAAGTTTGCTCTAAATGTATCTTTAAGTGTGGGGCCATGTGCAGCGGCCATAGATACATTTGCCTATGACGTAGCTGCTGCACACACACACTCAGAGAGAGCGAGATACGTAGTACATAAAGTGGTTGTTGTTTGTTTGTAGTATCTTATCGGCTTATCTGCAATACCAAACAAAGATTGCTCGCTTGTTTGTAAGCTCTGTATGCTATAAAAAGATACTAGATAGTCCAATTGGACTTGCACTGTAATTAATACGCTATGCAGGCATTGAATTTTTGTTGTTGTTGTGGATGTTGTTATTGCTGCTGTTCTTCTCAATGCCATTGAATAGAAATGTATTTTAGTTGTTATCAGAGGCGCAGACAGCAGGGTGGTTGGGGGTATCTAATCAGCGTTCATGCTGCGTAAGCTTAAGGAAATGAAGAGAGAAGGACGAAGATTTAGCTAGCGATCTTAGGTTTAGGTTAGGGTGGCAGTCGGGACCTTACGTCAATTAGGCCAAGAGTAGGCCCGTTGTGATACCTCACCCTTCCTCAATCAGAGTGTTGTCATATTTACCAAACTTACAACCAACCGGTGACCTGAATAAACCTCGAAAAGCATTTTGGATTCTGCTCTGAGAGTTGGAATAAGTCATTTAAGAAATATGATTTGACGAATCGAAGCCTGGTCCTACACAGTCCAGGGCAGTGTCAGAAGACGTGTTCCACCGTCTCCAGCGCCTCCGCACTGAGGAAGATACTTCCGTTTTATGGAAGATTTTTTCTTTGCAGCGCAACATTATTATGAAATTCAGTCAATTTTGGCACCACCCCATCAGCCTTAGAAAATATTCCGTATCTCTCATAAGAAAGATCTATTACAAATTTCAAGAAACGAAGTTGCTCAGCTGTATCAGCATTTTTTTTTTTAAGATTTTGGATGCAGTTAAGATTTTATTACAATTTTGGCACATACTCTACAGTCATGGGAATCTATGGTTCCTGAAAATTTAGAACTTTAATTTTTTTTTAAATAAATGTTTTTGCGTCCCACCCAAAACTTTTACGGAATTGACGAATTTTTAAAAAAATTTCCGAAATGGAAAGGTTGATTGATATTTTGTTCTGAGTTTTTAATTAGGTTGTCTGTACTGTTTATTTAAATTTATTTCTACTTAATTTCAGAAAAATATATTTACCTTAATGTAACGACACTTAATCTTGGGTGCTTACAAGAAGGAAAAAATTTAAAGACACTCTCCGTGCAATATTAAAGATTAAATATTACCTACGACTGGTACGAGGAAGATGGTTCCAACTGACTCCAACCAATCGAATATGCACTCTACCTCATGGCATATCCCTTATTATGACAAACAAGGAAGTAAAAGTACTAGAGACGTCGACGACCTCGGAAAGATGGTCCCCTCAATTCTGTTACCAAGAGTTGAGTACCATAGAGAACAATTTGAACAAACAGAATTAGACCACACTACAATAGATACATCCTATGCAAGGAAACATTATTGTGCGATATACGAACGTGTCTTTGACTATAAAAACACTTTGGCCTGGAAGTCCCAAGAATATAAAGTTAGGGCCAAGAGAAGGACCTAGATTTTTGATAGATATAAAAAAAAAAAATAATTCCCTGTTTGACCCCTTGTATAGGGGCATAGGGGATCTCTATTAATAACTGTTCGAACAGAACAGGGACCTACAGTTTATAGCCGAATCCGAACGGCTATGTCTTTAATTAATAGAGATTTTCATGGCATTTGATAGATATAATATGCCGAATAATATTTGAAAGTAAGATCCTGCGAAAAATCTTTGAGGGAATACAAGAAAACGGAATATTGGCGACATCGTTATAACCAAGAGTACTATGAGACTATCTACACCTTCACCGCGACATAATTCCATTCCTTAAAACAAACCAATTACGATGGGCTAGCCACCTAATTAGATCAAACGATAGCTATCCTCCAAAATAAATAATGATTGGACAGTGTGTAAATAACCAAAGAAGAGGTCGACCGAAGGTGAGATGGTTGGATGGGGTTGATCAAGATGCAGAGTACTTATGACGGAGATGTTGGAGAACACAAGCCAGAGGTCATGACAAATGGAGGCGAAAGCTACAACAGGCAAAGACCCTGCTTTCTCGTTCATAATGATGATGATAGTGTACCAAGGCAATAATCCAGATTGTTTTGGATATTGGACTACTTGAAGAGCTTTAGGGAGTACAATTTATGCTTAGGGTAGTTGGTCAGCTTTCTCAACAACATTTATTGACATAATGCCGAAGCCAAAACCTTAATTTCAAAGAAGATATCTTTTACGTTGCTATTCCAACAATTAAAACAAAATCTCCAAGATATCATATTTAACCCCTTTTGCAAAAATGCAGCTACGACCCTGCTTGTTATATTCTGAACTGGACGCGCATTTCAGCATGATTTTTGCGGTCTATCAATAGTAGAAAAAGAAGAAAAAAATGTGCTACAATTTACTAGACTAACAACGACCAAAGAAGCCTTATGAAAGTTATCGTCATTATGTGAATGTTTTTGCTGCACTTCTGAAAATGGAAAGAAAAATTTTGTAGTGAAAAACCACCCGGAAGTTAAATCATAGAAAAATGCCAGCAACGCCCTCTCCTAATGCATTTGTAGCATGTTTAACATGCGGGGGCGCAACAAACAAACAGAGACAAAAATGTCCAAATACAAGAAAACACATTAAACCAATTTCATGTCCATTAGCTGGACGAGAGCGTGTGGGTTAAGGTTTCCATTTGTGTATGAGTATACTTTGTATCTATGAGTTCTTAAGTGTTGACAATTAATAATTTTGGGAAGTGTGGCGTGTGGTCAAATGTTTTGTCAAACACTATCGTGTATTTTTGTAGTACTACTTAGTATCCAACATGCTATGCTTATTTATATGGGCGTTTTGCTCCAACATAAACCCCACAATTAGTTGTAATCACGGTGGAGACGCAGAAGGTGATTAGACATCCCTAATTGTGCACTTAAGTATAGCAAAAGTATTCGAAAGCTTTTAATGATAACTCAAAACATGAAATGTGCAATTATGGTCATGGTTATAAACTATCACCAATCGACATTTAGCAGTTGATACCGGAAATTTTTAGTACGACACTTTAATGCTTCTTATCATTTTCTTGGAAAACGTGTCGTGGGCATAAAGTTGTTATTAAGTGTGTTTGCTCTGTACTTATACTAATGTATATAATTAGTTGGTCAAGCTTATAAGAAATATAAATAAATGAACTAATATGCGGGCTCCGTGAAAGTTCGCCTTGTTCAGTAATAGGCGTTCTCCTTAACATTATAATTCAATTTACTTAGCCCAATCACGTTAAAGAAACATTGCCACAAGCCAAAAAGAAGAGCTTACTCGAAGGGAAAAGATGTCCAATATATGGATTCCTAAGAGCGGATCTAGACGAACATTGAGTCATCGACTTATATAGTATATTAGTCCTGATTACACTTTGGAGAGGTGTCCGTCGCTCTGGCTTGAATAAACACAATATACCCTTTATACCATACAGGCAGATAGCTGCAAGCCAAAAAGAAGAGCTCACTCGAATGGAAAAGATTTCCAATATATGGATTTCTACACTATCATTTCTAAGACGGATCTACACGAACATAGGCGCATCAACTTCTACATTCGTCCTGTTTACACTTTGGAGAGGACTCCGACGTTGCTCGTCCCACAAACGTAATATAAACTTTATGCCATACAGGCAGCCCAGTCATGAGGGAGGAAAGATGAAGATGTCCTACCGGGTCCGATGTTTTTGAGGGGCCGGTGTAATTACTTTCGTGATTCAAGCTGAAGGTGCAATAGAGAAGCCGGCACTTTTTGCCCCCCGATCCCGGTTCTTCTCTCTACGTCCCTGGGTATAAAAAGTAGTCTCTATTCAAACTGATCCCACAACTGAATTACATTCCTAGAAACACTTTAACCTCAAGTATCAAATGCCAAGGAATGTGTATTACACGTATCAAAGAGCACATACATACATATGTCTGAAGTGTAGTACATACTTATATACATACATATATAGGTCTCTCGGTCTATCTACTGTCTATCTACAACAAAAGCTACCTAACAGTAATTCTTATTGTTAATTTGCCAATGCATTTACTTGCATTTCAACAAGACGGTCAAAACAATAACAACAACAACAACACCAATAGCAACAACTCAACTGCGCTCAGCTGTTGGCCCCATTTTAAGCCGCTTATTAAATCAACAACTGCAACAAAAACAACTCTTCCATCCCGCTTGCTCAACAATAACTTGAGCATTTATCTAAACGCAGCAGTATTTGTATATGTTTGTAACAGTATGTGTGTGTTTGTGTGTGTGTGTGTGTGTGCCATAACCATTGCGCAAATATTATATATTGTAAGTCAAAGTCCAACTAAAAAAGAAAAGCAGAGAAAAAAGAGGAAGAAAAAATAAAGCTGGTCAAGTTATTGACTGCGCTGCCGGCAGCTTGAAGCTTGTCTTCAACTTTTTGCCCAGAATCTCTTTTCGCTTTTTTTTATGCGCTCTTTTTGCATTCTCTGCTTATTTGGTTATACTCTGCACATATTATGGAACATATGGAACTAGCTTTGATTAATGTTAGCCCAAAGTTCTCTGAATCTCACGGGTTTTGAACAGCAGCAATATTTTCTTCAGAAAACAATTATAGAGCGAATCTTTTGCGGAATTCATCCAGCAGCGTTTGAGGTCCGCTACTGACAGATTGGTTCCCAGACAAAAGCCCAAGTGAAAATAAATTGTAGAATTACTCTCTTGAATCCTTGCAAAAAATGATAATATTTGGGATGCGAAAATGTTTAATGAATTTTTCTTGACACTTTAAAAAATAAAATCAGAATGATATTAAAGATTTTCTACGTCCACGAACGATTACTTTCAGCGGCGACACGGTCTAGTTCCTAGATGGATTTCTATAAAGCTGGCTTAGAACTCCTCTCTTGCTGGATTTCTTCTGCCACAACTTCCTATCAGAAGCATGCAATGTATATAAATAATATTTCCAGAAACTAAAAAAATAATATATTTTCGAAAGAAGATTTTCATTTAAAGTCTACCTCTTTTTTCTGTTCGTTGAAATAGGTTATTAGCTCTAGCGAATACCAGATTTCAGAAATTATACATACTAGCATTCCAAAAAGGGATTTAAAAGTCTCAGGTTGGGCCAACTTAGACCCCAGCTTGTTCGCATTAATTTGAAAAATATAGCGAGAGGTTTTTAAATATAGCAAAAAAACTTTCCGAATGAATTCCTTACTATTCAAGAGAAAGTTTTTTCTGTGTCATATCTGCATTATATGTTATATTAATAGGTCTTTTTAGAGCAACTTCTTAGATGCATAATTTTTTGATTGATATTACAAAATATTATTATATATTTGTTTGGTGGTTTGAAACAAGATATTTCAAGTTATCCACGCCTGACTTTAACGGTAAATGATCTAGTCGAATATTGAATTGAAGACAATTAATGACCAGATAAAGTTTAGTTTATTTTAATTGTGGACAGTGAATCTCCAAAGGGTTCTTAAACGATGTCTGTCGTTTTGGTATTCAATGATATTTTAAAGAATTCGGCGAAGTGTCAGACGGTCAATGAGAGGACTTGTCGTGCCTGATGTTCATAATACATATTTTCATAAGGTCCTATTAAAAAATGTTTTTCAACAATAGTTTGCACTTACCATGGAACACACTTTATAGTAGATCCATGTTTTATAATGGATTAGTTCTGCGAACCCGTAGGTCATAGCACTGGAAATACATTATACTTGGCATGATAAAAGCATGATTTCTAATGATAATTTTATGATTTTTATAAAAGCCTATTAAAGTCAACTATATTTAACTCCTCCTTAGTTGGTCTCAAGCCTAATTAAGAAAAAAGGAGCGAACAGGATCAGTGGTCTGAATGTCTTTTATACAACTTCGCGTCTCCGGAAGTTGTTTAGCATCAATACCGCATGAAGTCACTAGGGAAAGCTGATTCCTCTAGTCTTTGAGCTCATAACTCAGGCGTATCAGATGTGGAGGTACCAAGTTCACGCTTTAGAATAGCGATGACCGAAATCAAGGGATCCTATGCTCCACTAATACTTCTTTAACCAAAACTTTTGGATCAAAAAACATTAATATCGTATATTTCTTGTTTCAAAATTAAACAAACTTAAAATACATACCAAATATGTATATTATTGTGGACGGGACTATCGTCGACTATCGATAATACTATCTTCAACTATCGATGATTGTTAAATTACTATCGTCGACTATCGATAGTTCTCCACCTCTAAGTTGTATTATTAAACATACACTGTAGAGTGGTTTTCTTGAATATATTATTATTATAATAAGATCAAAGAATATATTTTTCAATTCAGCCTGAAGGCCTACATTGCTTTGGCTATAAAACCTTTATAACTTAGAATTTAATTGTACTTTATAATTATATAAAGAAATAAATTTTTCAATTAGATGGAGATACGTAGATATGATAAAGTATTCGTAAAATTTCTTCCGATTTTTCATCGCAAAATATTGATGACTTACAAAAATTGTTTAGTATTCAGTAATCTTCAATTGGTCTAATGAGTGTTAATTTATAAGTTTGAACCTCTAAAATGCCAAATGAATAAATCTTTAGGTTTTTGAATCTAGTGCTACAGACTCCTTAGTAACATAAACCGTGGTGCTAAGACCTCCACTAGAAACTTCATATTTAAAAAAAAATCACACTATTTTTATGTCTTTTTAAAAAATCCCACTATTTTTAATGATATGATAATATTCCCACTATTTATATTAAGATTTTCCATGCTGCGTTATGGCCTTAAGCAGGAACTATTTTTTTTGGAAATATCCAATAGGATACAGGGTATTCACACTACCGTACACCATTTCTTCTAAATCACATTTTTTTACTGCTGCTGCTGGCAGTTTATAAATTTCATTGCCATTTCACTAAATTATTGTAAATTGACTGAATTTCAGTCAAATTTCCAACATGTGGCTCGACCAAAGACTTGGGGCATGTTTTCAAATAGAATTTACTGCACTGACATGTTGACATTTTGATGTTGAAATTTATAGAGAAACTTGTATAAAAACAATAAACATTTAATGCTGGCGAATCTTCCAAACTAATAATAATAATGATTATTAAATGTTTATTGATGTCTGACAATAACCTTGAACTATGATAAACATTGTAGCAGAAAATCTAATCAATCAAAAATGCGCAGCTGTCTCGGAAAAATACAAAATGCTGACAAATATATGATTGAAGAATTGGTGCGCTCTTCTGAGAGCCAATTTCTAGACTGCGCTTTTGCGTCTCACGAGTAGTATATAGAAATACATAAATAATAATGAAAATTAGACATGGCAAGATAAAGGAAAAAACAGAAAAATAAAACATTTGAAAAATGTATCTAAAATACCAACCAAACAATGCTACATTTTGTTTGTTATCTTTAAAAATAAGCAAGACGCAAATAACAAACGCAAAACAGTTGCAAAAATTTATTTCTGCTGAAACATACAGATTTTTACTAGGTCAGACAAAATGTTTTTCCTACGAGTTTTTTTTTTTGTAATATTTTAAAGATGGATTGATATACGAACCGAATTAAAGTTTCTTCCAAAGGAGACCACGTCTTAAAGATGATGACGATGTAAGAAAAAAAATTGACTGAACTATATACGAATCGAAAAGCGAGTGACGTCAGACTTCAGATTGTGCAACTGAGTTAGTCATTATTCTCTATACTATTATAAAATGCCCAGAAGAATGTTTTAAGCTAGATTTCGATTGCATTTTTCTGATATTGCAATCTTATTGAAACTAATCGTAATCTTCATAAATGGGAAAAAGTGCAGGGGATCAGTTTTCGAATCGATTTCTCCCATTGTAATATTTACTGTGTATATATTACTTTATTATATACTAGATATTATCCAATATTAGCCAGGTACATTTCTTCCAAATTTTTAATTATTTATCAAGCTATCGATAACTATTGAGTAAACTTATCGTTGACAAGACATAGGTTTATCGTAATCGAATAAAAGTTAATTACCTTTTCACACCCTAAGATACCTCCAAAATGATCAAAATGACAAAGGAAATTAATCACTCTGTCCAAAAAACAAAAGAATATAAGAGCTAGGATAACTAAATAAATATTTTTTACAAATTTAAAGCTTTAAAATAAAAGTTATATCTTTTATGCGACAAAACACTGCATGAGAAATCTAATATTAGAAAGATTCATGAACTCATGGCGCTATCAACAATTTCGCCAATAAAAATCACATATCTCAAAAATTTCGTTCTGACAGGTACTAGCTTCAGTTAAGTACCTGTTTAATTTATAACTTTATTCCCCGACATAATTACGCTTTTTCTTAGAAATAAGAAGGAAAAACCAATTTTTTGCACAATCTATATTTGTGATTATTTTAGTGTTAGCACCTCCAGCATTAAAAATCGCAGAAATCGGGTATTTGCGAAAAAATTTTGGATGCGTTGCAAATTTTTAGAATGCTCGAAATAAGTAGCTTCTAACAAGTACTAACAAATCTGGATTATTTTAAAAGCTAAAAAAATGTGCCTAGAAAAGTTAAAAGATCAATTTTTTTATGTACAACTTGGTAAAGCTGTCTCCTGTTTGTAGTAGGAAACTAGTTTGATGTTATAATTAAACAATAAACTACTTATGAAATTTTAATAAAAGGAAATATGAAAACAAATTTAAATAAAATACTAAAAATAAATTAAAAAAAACTTTAATAAAATTAAAAAAAAAATTAATCTAAATTTATAAAATATATAAATAAAATTAACGAATTAAAACTAAAATTTTAGACACATATTTTTTAATTTTAATAAAAAGTTTTCTTTTAGAAGGAAGCAAATGTTAATTATGTTATTTAAAATTAAAAAAAGTGAAATAAATTTTAAATGAGTTTTTATTTATAAATTACATGTTTTTTTCAAATACTATTTTAAATTAAAAAAATATTATATTCAAAATATGTTATTTAAAAAATCTATATAATAGTTAAACAATAAACTACTTATAAAATTTTAATAAAAATAAATAAGAATAAAAATTTTAATACAATTTTACAAATAAAATGAAAAATTTAACAAAACTAATAAAAATATTTAAAAAAATTTTACAAATAAAACTTACAAAAATGTTGCTTATATTTTACATAAATGTTTTTTTAAGAAATAAATTTTAATTTACATTGATTTTTAGAAGAATCCAATTTTTAATCACAAAAAATTTTATTTAAAATTTAAAAAAATTTTAAATACATTAATTTTAGATTTTTTTTAAATTTTAGTTAATTTAATTTTAAACCTTTATTTTAGTTAAAAATTGTGTGTTTAAATAAAAAAAAATGTATGGAGTATATATTTTTAGTTTACATTTTATCAAAGAAAAGTCCACTTAAATTTTCAGTTCTCGATAGCTCAAAAATAATCGGAATTTATCAAACAAATATTTACGAGGCTAATAAAAATTATAAAAATTATCAAAATCGAGGGAATCAATTTATATAAAGGTATCCGCTACACATAGTAAACAATCCTAGTATACAATCCTAACTCCAGGTGCGCCAAGCAGTTCAAATAGTTCTTGAATGTTTTTTTCAAAAGCAATTGCAGAATACTTTCTATCTCCGCCGCATTATTACCAGAAAAGATCAAACTGCAGAAATAGTTCATAATCGTTTAGCCTTGAAAAATAGTGTGACCCCCCACTTACAAAATCCGGCACTGTTCATTGTTGCACATTGCTTAACATCTATCTGTAAGATACACCCATTAAATAAGCGCCTTGTTAGACAACTTTGGTTAAATTTCTTTACAATAAAAATATGCTAATGCTGTCAACAGCTTTAATTTATATTTTATTTCATCTGTTAAAATGATTTGAACCGCTTTTGACCTTTTGTTGAAGTTGTTGTTGTTGTTGCTACTACAGCTTCTGCCTGGTTGGTTTGTTGGGTTAATAAACTTGTTTCCACTCAAGTAGTAAATAAAATATACACAAAAAAAACGTCTTCTATTGATTTACTATAACAAAGCCATTTGCTGTTCCTTACTCGAGTGTTTACCGTGTTTAAGCTGCTTAAATATCAGGCAACAAATTTTTGACGGATGATATTTTTTTTCTCTAGCTCGTTTCGCAAATGATTTGGCAGCATTGCCCATACGATATATAAACAATAATAATAATATATACATAAGGTATATGTGTTTTGTTGATTTATTGTATATTTCATAAGAATTTCTGTGCAGCTTAAAAACAACAAAGCCGACGTCAATTTTTCCACTGATGCGTAGGCAAAAAAGATTGACAAGAGGTTCCAGTTCTGAGAGTTGGGTGGACAGGCGGGGTAACGAGTTCGAGGTGTGCGGATTTAACTTTAAGTAGTACTCGATTTTTTTTTTGTTATTGGCCGCGGTGCCACCACAATTTTAATGATGTACAAATACGCATAAATAATGCGTTTTAAGCTGAAATCTCATAAATATCGGAAATATGTGATTCCTTTATTATACACTTAAGGAAGGTATTTTTATTAGGAGATGATGTTTGTAACGCTGGGTATGGAAATTATATATAAATTAATTTTTGCCGATTTCGTTTTTGTTAGCTGCCAATTTCACTTTTTTTCTTGTCGATTACTTCTGCCGTGGTCTTTTCGATAAATTCTCATAGTTCCATTGCTTTAAACAGCTGATCGACGATTATTGAAAATTTGTAAACAATAATTGCGTATTTATTAAATTGGCTATTTTCATTACAATAGAAAATCAGACAATTAATAATTAAAAATTAAAAATTTTCTTAAGTGCCGATATTTTTCCGAAAAACACGTTTTTGGGCACTGCTTATTCGTTAATATCTTGTGAACAAACAATATTTATTCATTTTCTCGACCTCAAAGTTATCCTAAAAAGCTGTTTTTTACGCAGATTCTGTGGATGATCCTTAAATTTGTAAACTAGCGTTATTAGCAAGTATTATACTTAAAATAGTCTTGGATAAAGTCAAGAACAACAAAATAGTCGGATTCAAGGACCAAAAGTATTTCTACAAATCAAAATGAAAACACATTTGAAATCAAAACGAGTCCGAACATTTTTTCGTTTTCGTTTTCCGGTGTACGGCTTATAGAACAGGATTCCCTATAAAACAATGTTCCAAAAAATATAGCCAAAGAAAATATTTTTGAAACTACTTATTTTGTGAGTTAGGCTTCAGGTCTTGAAAAATATATACAAAAAGCACAAAGTTTATTTTATAACGGATTAGATAGATAAAGATTTGTTTTCGAAACTTTTTTTATAAGAACAAATAAGCCTCATGGAATTCCTGAAAAAAAATGAAGATTCTAAACAGTGTCTCAAAAAAATGTCAGATTAAGTATTATAAAACTTTTGTGATCCAAAACAGGCATATTTTTACAGTTTTTTGGGAGAAGTAGAACTTCGCCATTTTTTACTATTAATAAAAAAACTTTTAACAATAATTATTGTTAATTAAAATTTAAGACTGGGGTGTTAATTTGTTTTTAATTAATATAATAATGCCTGAGGATTTCTATACTCAAAATGTTAGAGTATTTAATATTTCATCACCCAAACTATCAAATTTTTGCACCCTATTTTGGGGCGCGTCAGAGTTTAAGCCATTGACATGCATTTATATGCATTTTTCGCTCATAATTATTCATCGTATCTATATAAGGATTAACTTTCAGACTCACATGATTGAGACGTGCCGCAATTTTTGCATGCTCCTCCTGATAGGCTTTACGTGCCTTACGTTTGTCCTGTGAAAGATGTGTCAACTTGTCGCAGACGGTATCAAGTTGTTCGGCATTGAACTTGAACTGTTTGGCCAGCTGATCCAGCTCATCCATATAGGAGCGCCAGGATTTAGTGATGAGGCTGCCTGTAACAATAAATAAATATTCAAAAAAATATTATACCATTAAAGTGAAAAATCTTTAGCACAATTTATGATTTATTTAAGAATTTTGGAAGCCCTGCCAAATGAATTTCACAAAGAACAAGTTTATTTTCAATGAACTGCCAAATGTTTGCGCATCGTTAAGTTTGGTAGTTTGTTCAAACTACTTTTAACTTGGGCCAAGTGGCGGCATTTTAGCCCAATCCAACAAAAAGCCGCACAAGTTCAGGGTCAAGGTGAGGCCGAGAAACCAAGTGAGGCAAAGCCAATCGGAAAAAGCAAAACAATTTGAGGAATGGAGAAAAAATTTGAATGAGTTGAGGCGTTGAAATACTCTGTTTAGGAAATTGGAATTGTAATTGGAACTGGAATTTAGCTAAAACGATCATCATTAAAAGGAAAAATTTTGAAAGAAATAGTTTTGAAATATTTTACTTGTTCGGGTATAACAACTTATAGGAACTTTTATATATATATGGATTTCAATATGGTTTATGACTGATTTTTTTCAGAAAAGCCAACGTGGTTTTATTTATTATGCTCACACGCGACTTCCTACCAAATTTGAGGATTTTAAGCAGTGGTATTTATAAGCAAAAAAATTCCTTTGAGGAAGATATAGCCTCGGATATTGACATGATTCGAAAACTTTTCTTACGGATATTGCACAGCTTTTATTAAAAATTTTATATGCCCAGCTTTTACAGTCCCCAAGATAAACGGCTGCATGGACATGCTCCAATCTCTATACGGGTTTAATCATTTTGCTACAAACAATCTCTGCTCCATGCTCCCCTGCCCATATAGTCTCTAATACCCTTAATCCCATGGATACAGTGTATATAAACAGATTTTTCTAACAATTTCCAAGGCAGCTGCAGCTGAACTATCAACAAACTGCACCAAATGATTTGCCTTAATTTGCGCACAAGTTTAAAGCAAAGCGAGCGCACTTTGTGCATCCAACAGATACATTTGTATCTACTAGTGTAGTGGCAAAGTAAACAAAAGCGTTTGCCTGCAAACTGACACTGAAAATGATAGCAATTATATATATACATATATATATATATATACTTGCATCAAGGAGGCGGCGTAAGGGCGTTGCAAACTGACAGATAGACAGACAGACAGCTGCACTTTGTCGACACTTTGATGAGCTTAGATGGCAGCAACAAAAGTATGCAGTATCTTTGAGATACTTTTTGTCTGTTCGTGTGTATAGTTGGCACAACGTTTAGTCGTTTGTCAGTGCAATTACCACTGCACATACTATACACATGTATAGCAATAAAGATAACAGCACAGAGTTATAGCCCGAAATCCTGGCCAGCTTTATGCTGCAGTTTGCTATAAAAGATACAAAGCGCGCTAGGCGGTAGTTGAAAACAATTTGTACGTCTGGCGATTTGTTCAGTCAGTCGGCAGCAGCGGCGACATGGGCGTTATTATCTCAAACATTATCATTATCTTAAATCGTCTCACGCGTATTATTCACTTTTGAAATGGGATCATGTCATGCGATTGCCTTTTAAATGACTCTTCCAGAAACGTTTTGTTTTGTAGGCGTGTTCTCGGGGTTGTGCCCGTGTTGCAAGCTGCCAAAATTCACACCATATCCAAAAAATCAACTACTACATAACTCCCACAAATCACAACAACAACAACAGCTCTTGGAATTCCGTGTGAGAGTTGATTGACCAGCTGGCGTCACAATGGAAACAACATTGTTAGCCAGTTGCCCATGGACGGCTGGATTGGATAATACGCATTTGTCAGCTCTGACCAGAGCTCAAGCTGTGAAAGTGAAAGCTTTTTAATACTCTTTATAATGTGCTTAGCATTAAGAGCGTATCGAGTAGTATTGAGAGTATTAGAGAAATCAGCTGTATAAACAGATGCAATCAGTGCCAAGAGGATTTGCGACTTTTGGCATGTTTTAATGTGAGTGGCTTCTTAAGAGTTTTTAAGCCTTGAAATTTTTGCACCAAAAAAACAGCAAAGGAATTTTACAAAATCGCTTCGGAACTAGTTCATTTTCATTGGTAATTTGAAACATAAAGTGGATCAAGCTTTTCCGATATCAGGCTTAATCCAGACTTAAACTTTTCCTTATTTTGAATGCCGCGGATCTCTGGATAATTTTCGATACAGGTTTGGATTAAAACTTGTATAATTCGAAGGAAATTAAGGGAAAAACATTTTTTAAACTTGATCGTATTTTATTCATGCTATTATTCAAGTGTCTATACGAATTGGTGATAAAATCGTAAAAATGGTGTGAATCGCGTTAAAAACAAATTTTTGGTGGATTTTTTTAATAGTAACACTATTTTATAGCAAAATGTATCCTCAACATGTTTTACTCCTGTCCATAGTAAAATGGCACACTAAAACCGAAAGTGAAGTCAAAAAGTTTTTTCATGGAACGCATTTTGAGATATTTCGAAAAATAGAAAAAATAAACTAAAAAAAGTGTCTCTACTTTAATATCTCTGGTTGTTCTAAAATAATTTTGATTATTTTTTTAAGGAATGCTTTAGTTTCCAAAACCTTGAAATTAAGGCCATTTCTGAATTACAGAAGAGTTACTCTCTTAAAAACAAAACTATTACAAATCGTTGAAAATCATAAATTTTTCAACATTGGATATTTAGTCATTTTTGAAGATTTTGTGGTACATTGTTAAAAAAAAAAAATCATTAAAACTTGTACTTTCAATATCATAATACTTGCCAATATTATAAAATAGATCTTATTAGAGGCCTTATTCTCAGATTTAATAAAATAAAAGAGCACCCATTCAAATGAGCTTTTTTTAGAAATCAAAATTCTGAAGACATATTGAAAGCTTATAAAATGTAACCCATATTTTATCTTTCAAATAACTCCAATATTTAAATCTTAATTTTTATTTTTTTAAAAATTTAAAATAAAATGTATTTCATAAATTAATTTTAAATTATAAAAAAAAAAATTACAAATAATTTTAGCTAAAATTTTTTATGAAAATACTCTCATTTATAAATGCAAATTGATAAACAACTATTATAGTATAATTTTTATTGTTGGGCCAAAGAATAATATTTAAAATGTAATATTAATATAATTTTTAATAAAAATTTTTGCCTCTTTCTGAACATTTTCAAAAATATGATATATCTCTTTATAATAATATAAATATTTGTTAGCAGTTTACATAACTATTCTAGTAAGCCGTTTGGTTCAAAAGATATTAAAAATTAATATTCTTTGTATCAAAAATTTAAAATAAAATTTATTTCATAAATTAATTTTAATTTATAAAAAAAAAATTAATAATGATTTTAAGTTAAAATTGTTTTTGTAAATTCTATAGTTTTTAAATGAAAATTAATTAATTACTATTATATTATAATTTTTTTATAATTTAATATATTTTTTTTAATAAAAATTTTCCCCCCTTCAAAAATATAATATAGTATTGTCCTTTGTACTTTTATCTTAAATAGTTCTTATTTGCAATCCCTAATTTGCAAAATATATTACAAAAGAACAAGTCTTCCGAACTTAAAGCTCTAAAATTGCAATGTAAAAAGAAAGTTGTTTCCAAAAATCGCCATAAATTCTAATATGATGTAATTTAAACATAATACGCCTTGTACAAAATTTTTTTTATTTTAATAAATATACATTATATACCTTCCAATATATACTTTCTTGAATAGCCCTTTCAAAAATATATATTGTGACTTCTACTTTAATTTCAAGCACTTTTTTTTCTTTGTTTTTCTTCTGCCTACTAAATATTTTACACGATTCCTCATACTTAGTAAGTATGCAAAAGAACAAGTCTCGAAAACTTTGAAATCCAAATCTGCATAGAAAGAAAATTCTTTCCAAAAATGATAAATCTTTCTGATTTCTGAGAAATTATGTAGGCCACGCCTTTAACTTGCACAGAAAATTACATTATTTTGTATAATACGAAAATAAAGAAAAGTATAGGTGAAAAAATATTAGGTTAGGTTAGACGTGTTGACCTCTGGGGGAAGTCACAAATAGACTACATAATCCTTAGTGTATGTAAAAATATTATTTATTTATATAATTAATATATATATAATATATTATATATTAATATATATATATAATTATTAAGTCAAATTGAATATTGCATATTTTATTGCAAGTAGAGTATACCATTTCGATATTTTAAAATTCGCTTTCTTTAACTTAATTTTTGGTGCATTTGTCTTTCCGACTACTCATCTACAGGCTGACTCGGCTTATCGACAACGCCAAGAGACAGACTTGTATGACTAATTGCGATATGCTGGCCTAGGGGCAACAAAAAAAAAACCATATCCAACTGAGTTCAAATCTCAGAAGCTGTGTCTTTTTTTTTTGCCAGTGACTAATGTACAGTTAAGCTTAAATGGAGCCAAATAGAAAACCATTTTTATCCGATTTGGATGGGCAATAAATGTCAGTAAAACATTTTTTTTTTGCGTTTTGGTTGAGCTTTTCTCGAATTTAATTCGCAATTTAAAGCTGCTTCCTATATCATTATTTCTGTAAAAAAAAAGTTTGCATTATGTGTGAGCGAACATATAAATACAATTGTTATAAAAAGCTCCCCATAGCAAATTCAATTTACTGGTTAAAATTTTATGATTTAATCCAATGTGAAAAATAAAAGGTCAGCAGCTTAAACTAAGAATAAAGCTTTTATGCTGCTAAAAATTAATAATGAGTTTTGTGCTCGTGTTTAAGGTCAAAGGTCACGAAAAATGTGATGAATCTCGTGTCCGCGAGTAAAGTGTTCATCTTTGAAGGTCAGTTTTTTTTAAGATAAATGGTCTTTTGTTCATTTACGATAATTGCACATGATAGATGTAGAGCATAAAACTGGAGTTTGAGTGATAACTTTCCGTAAAGCAGATAATTTCGAAGAATTCTGCACAATATGGCGGAAGTTGTGAAGCTTAAAATGGATTTTTTCAAGAATCCAGTATAATATTATAAAATAAAATTTATAAAGTCAGCCTAAAGGCCTTGTTGCTCTGGCTTCATACTTTATATTTTAGAATTAAGTTCTAATTTATAAATAAATAAAAAAAAATTTATAAAGTATTCACGAGAGGAGTTAAAAGATGGAGAACTTTTGCAACAACAAGATTAAGTTTCAACTAAATTTTTACTCAACCCATAAGATTTTTAACACACTCATAATAGCCATTTTCTGATATAAAAGCCAAAAAAAGTAAGTCACTTTTACTTTTGATTAATTTAAATTTGAGGTATTCACGGTTGAAAGGTTGAGGACTTCTGCAACAGCCATGCTGATTTTAAACACAATTTTTACCCAACTCATAAGCGACTAGCTTTAAAAAATACCTACGTTGCTTATAAGACTCTCATATTTAGCTGTTTTCTGATCTAAAAGCCAAAAAAAGTAAATCACTTTGATTTTCAGTTAATTTACATTCAAAGTTATTATTGTGAATTTTGTTTGCCAAATTAAGCAGTTATTAGGTACCACAAAGGGCCTATCCTTGGCCTAAGTGAGTTGGGATGTTGGTCCCAACTGCCGCCCTAACCTAACCTAAGCAGTTATTATTTTTAAGTGGCTTGTTAACACCAATAATATCCCAATTCCATAAGAAACAGCAAAAATTAGCAACTCTACTCATAAAATAACAAAAAGGGCGTTCACGCTTCAGGCAGTTGAGTTTTGCACAACTTTTCAGCCGGTCAACTTAACAGCAAGCGTGAAGTCCCTAATTTTAAATATACTGACGTATAAAAGGAATGAAAAAACCTTAATAAAAAAATCGTAAATCCTGCAGTTTCCAAGCAATAATAATAAAAATTAAAAAAAATATAAATAAATAAGGGTACGATAATCATAAAATTATATTTTTTTTACCCTAAATTATAACTATATATAAATTATAACTATATGTAAAAACATAAATAATGGCTAAAATTAAGAAGCTTATGACGGAGTGGAAACCTGTTACAGAGTATTTCAGCTGTGAATACCCTTGTTCTAAATATGATGCAGTGCGCAGCGAAAAATAATATCTTGGTAAATCAATCGTAAATCCTACAGTTCCTAAGCTATTTTAATGCAATATTAGAAAATAAGTAAAAGTAAAAAAAAAAATAGATAAGACTTATTTATGTGCTATACTAGAAACTAATGACAAAGGTATCAAAATGGATACTTATTATAAAGCAATTTCTTTTAAGCTGTTATCACTAATGCAATTCTGCAATTTTATTACGTTTTTTTTTCTATTCCAAGATTTCAAACAAAAATAAACTCTGTCAAATTTATTTATGTACGCATTAGCATTTCTTCTAGAACATTCTCCAATTTGTATTTTGTTTATAACAAAACTTTCAAAGTACGTAATTTGAGTATTATTAGCCTGGCAATGACACATCTCCATCGGATGATGGTAATATATATCGCATATCAAAATTCGATACTATCAAAAATAAATAAAAGAATTGTTATAGACATTATACATGTCATTGTTTTGAAATAAAAAATATCTATCTTGTGGGTTAGCATACCAGATCATACCGGTTAATTATTCAAGATTAGCTTTATTGCACTAAGAGCAATATGGAACGATTTTAGCGATTGTATCTTTATGATTAACCAGAATCATATAACAATAATATTGATTAAATATACCGGAAATTTCTGACTAGCTTTACCTTCGTCTATAGTTCGAAGTAAGGCTAAGAAGATGTTGCTCTATGCATATACCCATGCAAAAATATCGCAACTTCGTTCCCATTTTTATTCAAAGTTAAGTTTAACGATGTTGCACTTTTTTTTATTTTCCTTTCAGAATTTCTAAATTTTCTATTGATTCAATTCTCAAGACTCCTATCATACAAAGATAAATTAGCATTAAACTTTCTTCATTACGCGCAGGTCCATTTTTTCGAATTTTTCAGACTTCCGATTTTCTTTCTCTTAGGGAACATTTCGGACAACTACACTAACAACAACAAAATTTGGTCGACATGTCGATACTGCATCGGTACTGACAAGTTACTAGTGATTTACAAGTAAAAAGTACCCAGTAAGGTTAGGGATGAATTTTTATACCCTGTACCGTATGGTAACAAGGGTATATTAAGTTTGTGCAAGCCGAAAATGTATGTAAAATATAGAAGGAGACGTCGGAGACACCCCAAAGTTACCTAAAATATGATCAGGGTGAATAGAGATATACCCATGTCCGTCTGTCCGTCTGTCCGTCCGTCCGTGTGAACGCCTAGATCTCAGAGATGGTAAGAGCTAGAGTTACCAAACTTTCACATTAGATCCCATATTATTCCATAGGAGGAAAATTGATTTTATTTTCTTGATATCGGGGATAAATTATATAGCTCCAAACCAAATTTGGTATTCGAAAGTTTTTTATAGTTCCCAATCACTGTACCAAATTTGATCGAAATCGGTTGACTATATCATATATCTCCCATAGGACCGATCGGCCAAAATAACTTTTTTAAAGAAAAATTCGCTATATTTCGTTTTTTAATAAAGATATCGTAACCAGATTTGGCGTTTGGAAATTTTTTAGACCACTTAAGCAATGTGCCAAATTTGAACAAAATCGGTTGACTATATCATATAGCTCCCATAGGTCCGATCTTCCAAAAAATCGATTTTTTAACAAAATTTGTTGTGTTTCGTTTGTTTGTTAAGATATTGGGACCAAATTTGACATTCGTGAGTAGAGAGACAATCCAAGTCGTTTGACTAGATCATATAGCTCCTATAGGTCCAAAAACACGTTTTTTGAAATAATTTTTTTTTTTATTTTGTTATTTGAAATAAATTTGGTATTCAGATCTTTTTTTTACGGTATTTAAGCACTGCGTCAAATTTTATTGAATTCGGTTGACTATATCATATAGCTCCCATAGGAACGATCGGTGAAAAAAAAAATTTTTGCTTAAAAATTCTTCTGTTTTTGGTTTTTTGTGAAGAAATCGGACTTTATTACAAGCTAGTGGTACAGGGTATCCTAAAGTCGTCCGCGCCCGACTTTACGTACCCCATTTTTTATTATGTGGTATAGGCAATAATGTATCAACCTCGGAGACTTTTCTATAAAGTGTTTAAAATTTGTATTGTATGCAGATTTCAGGATCCTAATAAACAAAAAGATGTATATGTACTTTGTGCCGAATTCCATCAATCATAGCAAATCGCAAAATAAGTCTTCTCAAGGTATGTAGGTCTACAAAATACTTGGCGATAATATTAACTCTTTTTTTTACTAATTCATTATATGGTATTCCAATGTCTCTCCCGCCTTCTTTAATTACGGACTATTTAAAGATTCTGGAGATTTGTAAGCTTACCTTGCAAATCATCAGCACGATCGATTTTTAAACCCTGTTGAGCCATAGCTGCCAAACTCATTGCGTATTCCTTGTCGCATTTGGCCTTCATTTGTATGGAACGTTTCATGGTTTCCATTAGACGTAGTTCCGCATCCTGACGCACAATCAACGCCTCGTGGGCGGCACGACTTTGCAGGGCCGTGGAGAAGCCCATTTTGTAGTTTTTTTTTATTTTTAGTTGCAATTTGCTTATGAGTCACACTTGGAAAGTTGAGGTTTTTTATTTTTATAATTTATTTGTGGTTTGCTAAAAGAGAACTGATTGCTTAAAAAAAATGCACTTAAGAAATTGTGGCACACACATGGCAGACACTTGTTGCATGTTTCTTAAATTTAAATCAAATTGAGGTTTTGTTTTATGTTTTCACTTTTTGACACTTTTCATTTGTTAGCCCGAATTTTATTTATTTATATGATATAATAAGCAAGCAAGAAAAAAAAACTTTCACATGCAGTCTGCGACACTTGCTAATTATATGGGCGCTGCTGCAGTCGACGTCGCAGCTGACGCCAGCCAATGATTAATGACTTCATTAAAGTTACCAAGTTTTTAAAATTTATTTGTGTTTGTTTTTGGATTTTCTGGGACACAAACTTTGACGCTAATTAACCGGCTTATATTAAACACAGTTTGCTTTATTTTTTGCTTAATTTTTGGCGCCATAAATTTGCATAATTAAATGTCATTAAATATTGGAGGCAAGCCGCCAGTTGAACAGATGCGCCTCAAACAAAAATTTAGCTGGTAGATTTTGGTTGCAAGACGCAGTTGCAGTTGCACAGTTGTTGTTATTGTTGTTGTTGTTTTGGTTTTTTCGTTGGAAACTTGTTTTTCCCGCTTGTTGGATAGCAAACAAAAATAAACATTGCCAGTCAGTCAATAAGGAAAAGAAGGCGCACAATGCAGCGCTTTGCTGCAGCGCACAGTGGTTGCAATCTTATGATTGCAGGAAGAAAAACTAAAACCAAAAATTCTCATCGTCATTAGATTTTAAGTTAATAACAATTATACATTTTAACAAAAAATATAAGCCGAATGCCCCACTTAAAGAAGCCCGTAAATTTGAAAAAAATATTATTTTATTTGATTACACAAGTCAATATGGTTCAGTTGTTGGAAAGCTAAGAGTCATTTCTGAAGTAATTTGGTGCGTAGCATCCGAATCCGGCGTCAGAACTGGCCCATTACGTCAGGATTTTGAGATATTTGAAGTTATATACCCAAAAAATGGCGTTTTTTCCTACATTAGCTTTCCAACAACTGAACCATGTTGACCTGTGTTATCTCAAAGGCTTACTGCAAATGCTAATGACGTCGAAGGGATATATCTCGTAACTTCGAAAAGCCATAACTTTGCGAAAAAAAATCGTAATTGATCTCTTGAGCCCTTAAATTAAAGGGAAAGAGTTGTTCTAAATGATGTAACTGGAGAGAAAGACCGCAAAAATTTTTTGCGACCTGTACATAACCTCAAAAGTAGGAAAAAACGCCGTTTTTTGGGTACATAACCTCAAATATCCCAAAATCCTGACGTGATGGGCCAGTTCTGACGCCGGATTCGGATTCTACGCACCAAATTACTTCGGAAATAACCCTTAGCTTTCCAACAACTCACATGACCCCTGTATTTGTAGCGCGAAAAAAAAGGTTATTTTATTTAATTATTTATTATTTTAAATGATGTAAAGTTTTTTTGCGAAACTTAATAAGAAATTCATTTTTAAAAAAGTTTATTATTATGTACGTGGAATAATGGAATTTTCATTTTCAACACGAAATTATTTAAATTCTTTTATTTAAATATTTATTTTTTTAAATTATATAAAGTTTTTTCCGAAACTCAATAAAATTGAAAATTCATTTTGAGACAATGCAATATGTTTCGTTTTCGAATTATGGAATTTTTGGTTTTCATCGAAATTCAAAATATTTATGGTCTAACTTGAAAAATTATGAATTGAAATTCATGCGCTTAGCTTGAAAGAGTGTTACCACTGTGCCCCTATAAATCCTTTTACACAATTTCTAATTAGTCGATCAGTTTTTATAAAAGAGAGTGATTAATTATTGGAGTCTCGAAATAAATGGCAAAAATATCAAAAACAATAAAACAGATGCTTAACAATAACAAGATAACAATTTTTTTTATAGATAGCGAAGATAATAAAAAAACACTCCGCTTTTATGTTTGTTTATTTCAATATCAGTTTATATGATTTTTAGTATCGTAAATTTTTGCCACTTATTAAAAAAAAACCTTAGATACAATTTGAAATTTTCGAAAAAATTCTTGAAAATTAATTTAAAAATCTCTTCACTATTTGAAACAAACCGAAGATAAGAATAGGAAAATCCGTAAATAACTTTTGATGTGTTATATATGTTAGTTATATACATATGTGTTATATACAGCTTTAGTTTTTATTATTTATCTATGATTTTGTAAATTCTTTAAATAATATTTAAAAAACTAATTTTTCCTACTCAAATCGATGTCTCCACTGGCTTTGATCACTTCTTTTCTTTCAAGCAACGCTCACATAACACTGAACAAACAAATTCGAGTTAAGAGGGTCACTTTTAGAATTCCCACAAACAAAAACTTGGCCTTGAAATGCTTAGACACAAAAGAAACTATCAAGCTACTTAGGTCCAAAAAATATATCCATATTTTTTTATTTTTGTTCTATGGCAGCTACCACTGTGCAGCGGCGGCAGCGCAAAAGTATCTTTAAGATACACACAGCGCAGACAGCGCGCTTTGCTGTGGATTTTGGCTGCACTTGGTGCAACCAACCAACAGGCAAGCAGCCAACAACTACGGCTCCTATATACAGCTAAACAGCTAACCAAGTGTACTATGTACAACTTGATGTATTGTTTGTATGTGCGTATTGGAGTTACCAAGTCAAGTAAAACATAAACGGGTTAGCCAGCAGCACCAACAACAACAACATCGAAATGCATCTAGAACTGGCAATATGAACGCCATTCAGCGCATCTGCAGCACAACAACAACAATAACAATGGAGCATGCATGCAACAAAAATTATAACAACAACAACAAAATGCCATAAGTGCGCCGTTACAAAAACATAAATATACAAAAAAAAATAAATACATTTTTTAAGTATCTGTATCTGCTCAATAAAAAGCTATAAATCTGACAAACTGGTAAATAGTTTGCGCTTCACTTGTAATATGATTTAGGTCTGGCTTGTATCCCAAACAACATCAACACACACACATACACTTTTTTTATTTAAGACTTATGAATAATTTCTTTTTGGCTTTTACCACAAAATATTTTTGGGACTTGTCACTTGAAATTTGCGTAATCAGCGCACAAATTGTTGCAGACGCATTATAATATTATTTATACGCTTTATAAGAAAACTGTTGAATGCGCGCCCGGCACTAAACGCGTTGCTCACAACAACAATAATAACAAAGATTCGGACTACTTCGACGATAACAACAACAACGGCGACGACGACGTCAACGACAAATTTGTATCTTTGCGATGCGTAAGATTATTTGGGCTTCACATGGCCGCTTCTTTTTTGGGTAGACAAAACTGCGCCGCGAACACAACAAACCCGCTCGAATGCTCAAAATCGTTTGCCTTTTCAAAGTATATTTATAACGACCGGTTTGTCTTCGTCACATTTCAAAAGCAACATTGAAAAGAGCAATAACAGCGCTATGTTAAAACAGTGTGTACACATCGGGTAAATGTTAACAGAAGTTATACGCTATCTTAGTGGCGTATATGTGGTTATGGATGATGTATGGTATTTGTTGACAAATAGTAGTGATCGGTAGGTATAGGGCCTATAATTTGGACTCACACGTACTGTTTATTCTACAAAACGCATGCATTTGTGTGCAGTGGCGGATTTAAATATTTGCCGCCCCTAGACAATCCTTAACTTGATGCCCTTTTTTCACAAAAAAAAAATGTATATATATTAAATGCGATTGTAATTGTCATCAGTGCTTTATAACAATATATTTGTAGTAGGAAGTTGTAGTATGTGACTCAAATTTTGCCGCCCCTTAATTCTGCAGCGCTAGGCTTCAGCCTATGTTGCCTAAATCCGCCACTGTGCCGCAGTGACCCGTTGCGACGGTGTATTTGCCTTCTACTGATATACACCATAAAATTCACTTAATTATGTAATCAAATTGTTAGATACTTTTATATAGTTCGTATGTTATACACCTGTTATTACATCTATGTATCTCTTCAACCAAATTTTAATCCAATCGAAAATACAATAGATTTTGCACCAAAAAAAAATTTATATTTTGATTTAAAAATCTCCTAGCTTGTCGTTTTTGATTTAGCTTATTTTGGCTTTGGTCTAAAATGAGGTTATTTTCGCTTTTTCAAGGGAGACACTTTAAAAATTTAATCATTCAAAATTATATATATTATAAATGCAATGCCAAATAAATAAATTTTTCCGCAGATATATCAACCGGATCGAAAAATACAATGTTAAGAAACAACATTGTGAGTTAAAAATTTATCCAAATTTGACAAGAAATTGTTTTTACTGCTTTTCTTAATTAATTGCATAAATAATTGGCCTAAAAGCTGAAAATATTTTCATGTTTTTATTACCATTAGAGAGATTTTCTGAATAATTTGTTTGCGCTTCTTATTAACTTTATTGATTTCACACAACTATTGAATTATAATTTTTGTTCACATAAATATTCATATTTTCTTATTTTTAATGCAAACGCAAGTATTATTAAAAATTATTTGAAGAAATTCATAAAACTAATGAGGGGAAAAATATGTCGCGTACAAAAGTCAGACTTTAGTTTATAACTAGTATTTATATTTTAACGAAATAAAGTGTAAAAGAACGCTACAAAATATTACATAAATTAAAAATTTATTGCTGGGCTTATTGCCAATATATCGGACATGTCCAATTAACACATCTTACCTTTACCATTAACAACGTGAGCAGAGCCGATGATATTAGGCACGAAATCATTAAAAAAAATGGCGGACGTAAAGTCGGGCGCGGACGACTTTAGGATACCCTGTACCACTAGCTTGTAATAAAGTCCGATTTCTTCACAAAAAACCAAAAACAGAAGAATTTTTAAGCAAAAATTTTTTTTTGACCGATCGTTCCTATGGGAGCTATATGATATAGTCAACCGATTTCAATAAAATTTGACACGGTGCTTAAATACCTTAAAAAAGATATGAACGCCAAAGTTATTTCAAATATCTTTACAAACAAACAAAACACATCGAATTTTGTATAAAAAACGTGTTTTTGGACCGATTGGTCCTATGGGAGCTATATGATCTAGTCAAACGATTTGGATTAAATTTAGTACAGTGCTTAGGAACTATAAAATACTCACGAATGTCAAATTTGGTCCCAATATCTTAACAAACAAACGAAACACAACAAATTTTGTTAAAAAATCGATGTTTTGGAAGATCGGACCTATGGGAGCTATATGATATAGTCCACCGATTTTGTTCAAATTTGGCACATTGCTTATTAATTAAGTGGTCTAAAAAATTTCCAAACGCCAAATCTGGTTACGATATCTTTATTAAAAAACGAAATATAGCGAACTTTTCTTTAAAAAAGTTATTTTGGCCGATCGGTCCTATGGGAGCTATATGATATAGTCAACCGATTTTGATTAAATTTGGTACAGTGATTGGGAACTATAAAAAACTTTCGAATACCAAATTTGGTTACGATATCTTTATAAACAAACGAATTATTCATCAAAAACTTATTTTTTTTGTCGAGGTCGTCTCAAACACCCCTATGGGAGCTATATAATTTAACCCCGATATCAAAAAAATAAAATAAACTTGCCTCCTATGGAATAATATGGGATCTAATGTGAAAGTTTGGTAGCTCTAGCTCTACCATCTCTGAGATCTGGCCTTCACACAGACAGATGGACAGACGGACAGACGGACATGGGTATATCGACTTCTCTATTCACCCTGATCATATTTTAGGTAACTTTGGGGTGTCTCCGACGCGTCCTTCTATATGTTACATACATTTTCGGCTTGCACAAACTTAATATACCCTTGGTACCATACGGTACAGGGTATAATTAACAAAAAAAATAATGCGCTTTAAACAGTCGCAAACTGCTGCTTCAATCCGCCTTAAATTGTGTAAAAACTTTTTTGTAACTTTTTGCTTCCAAAGTATCATAAAAAATTATTCAATTTTAAGAAAAAACTGATTGCTCAATATACCACTAAGCATACCTAAAAAATGGCGGACGTAAAGTCGGGCGCGGACGACTTTAGGATACCCTGTACCACTAGCTTGTAATAACGTCCGATTTCTTCACAAAAAACCAAAAACAGAAGAATTTTTAAGCAAAAATTTTTTTTTGACCGATCGTTCCTATGGGAGCTATATGATATAGTCAACCGATTTCAATAAAATTTGACACGGTGCTTAAATACCTTAAAAAAGATATGAACGCCAAAGTTATTTCAAATATCTTTACAAACAAACAAAACACATCGAATTTTGTATAAAAAACGTGTTTTTGGACCGATTGGTCCTATGGGAGCTATATGATCTAGTCAAACGATTTGGATTAAATTTGGTACAGTGCTTAGGAACTATAAAATACTCACGAATGGCAAATTTGGTCCCAATATCTTAACAAACAAACGAAACACAACAAATTTTGTTAAAAAATCGATGTTTTGGAAGATCGGACCTATGGGAGCTATATGATATAGTCCACCGATTTTGTTCAAATTTGGCACATTGCTTAAGTGGTCTAAAAAACGCTAAATCTGGTTAGGATATCTTTATTAAAAAACGAAATATAGCCAATTTTTCTTTAAAAAAGTTATTTTGGCCGATCGGTCCTATGGGAGCTATATGATATAGTCAACCGATTTTGATCTATTCACCCTGATCATATTTTAATATTTAATATATTTTAATATACCCTTGGACCATACGGTACAGGGTATAAACATCTTGTAAAAAAAATCTCCAAAAAACTTTCACTTTGCTTACTTTAAAGGGCATGCAAACGTCGTCTTAAGCAATTTTAACTCAATTTCTCTCGTTACATTTTTTGTCTCACACAATTTTAACAGCAATATATTGCCCAGCTATTCGCTCTTGTAGTCACAGCCGCGCTACTTAACAGTGTGAGAGAGAGCAGCGCTAGCGAGTACCTGCTACCCCTCCAGGAGCATATTACATTTTATAATCCATTTCGGAATGTAAACAAACGATATTTTCTACAAAGAGATCAGGTGCTTTCAAGATTTTTATTTATTTAGAAAGATATTTATTAGAGAATGAGAATTAATATCGGTTCTAATTTAGATATATCGAATATCATTCATTTAAAAGTTTTATTACAGTAAAGCCAATATCAAGAAAGCTGAGGATAGAGAATAAAGTAACGTTCAAATGAGAATATGTATAACGTATATTACTTCCCTCAAAAAATTATAAAAGGTGATATTATATTTTTTTGTTAATATTTTGGCCTCTAAAAATATTATGTAAATTTTTTTTAACATAATTTCTTTAAAATACTATTAATATGTATATATGAAAGGCTAGAAGACTGAACTCTTTATCTTAGCTCTTATTTAAAAAAAAAAAAACAAATAGCCTAGGAATATAAAAAAATAAATAAAATATCATTTATTTGCGTCGATTTTTATTTTATTTGGTAGTAATATATTTCGTATGGTACTATTTCTTTACAACGGAACATTGATTAAGATAAGAAAATTAAAAATAGGATAATTTACTTTATAAAAGAAAATATATTCCAAATACAGAAAAAGAAAATTATTTGTATACGCTTAACTCCTTAAGGATCAGAGTTCGCAAATAAGAGTTATGAGATTGAAAAACCTAAGCAAAAAAGTGTTTTGTACGAATGTACAAGAATCCATAAATATTATAAAATTATATTTTTGAAATTAAGTTTTAACTCCTATTTTTTTGTATAAAAATAATTTTTTTTAAGAATTGCAAAATAGTTCTATTGAAACATAAACTTAAGAATTATTGTTAAATTTTCATAAATATAACTTTGCAATTTTTATTTTAAAAATGAAGTCATTGATTTATTATTAAAATAAATATATCTTGATTTTACCTAAATATAATAAATAATAAAATTGTTGGAGTAAAAAATAAGATATTTTTATTTGAATAAAGAATTGTATTCTTTTCCTAAATATTATGTGTTACTATTGAAAATAAAAAAAAAATATAAAATACAAAACTGTCAACTATTGATATTTCTTATAGGATTTGGACCAGGTTGAAAATCAGGAAATCGGCTAACCTTAAAATTTTACAAAAAACGTACATTCACATTTTATTTTGAAACTAATTGCGAATACATAAAAATAAAAAGGGTTCTACATTCGGAGCGTTTCGAAAAATTTGTGAACGCGTGCTTTGTTCGGTTTAAATCGCAAATTTCTATCCTGAAGCTTGCTGTCCTTTTAAAAAATAAAAACAATTTATTAAATTTTTCACCGAACAAGCTCCAGATAAGCCATACCTTAACCCCTTTGTTGCCATACACATAAGTTCATCCAAAGCACTTAACAGCTTTATCTTAAAGGTATACCAAAACTTTTGAATATTCATTACAAAAATAATTTATCCTTAGTTTTTGTTACCTTTTTTTTTTTGTAAATATAGTGCCAGTGCTTACCTTACTCAATCCCTCAACAGCTGCGCACACTCACATGCACTCACCTTGCCAGACCACCCCTGGAACACCCTCCAAAAACGCCCACAACAAAAACTCTGAAATGTAACCAAAACAAAAGCTATGATAAATGATATGCACGAACCCAGGGTAGTTACCCAACTTTGGCCAGCCCTTGTCTACCCTAGAATACATTTGCTGGCAATCCCAACCCTCTGTGGAAAGGGCTTGTATATTGCCACGGTTAAATGCATTTGTGCATCAACTGCAGTAGGGCCAATAAATTCATTAATAAATGGAAAGTGAAAAGCGCACCGACTACTATGGTTATCCCTTTGTTATCCTCGTAGAGAGTTGGAGGATGCGTAATGTAAATGTTTTTCTTGCAACAGACAATGCAATGCGAAGCTACTGTACAAAAAACCACTCGACCTCTCCACGGCCAAACCAAGTTCATAATGCAGATGGAAATCGCAGTTACAAAAAGGAAAAACTGGATAGTATGAGTCTTAGAGAGAGTTGTACATGGACCATTAATGGCCCACCTCTGGTCATTGATTTGATTGCCATTTGAAGCAGACGTTGCCGCAGCTGGACAACAGACAGGAGAGCAGCAGCCGCCTGTTGCCCAGTCAGTGTCTGGCGGGTTCTTTGTTTGGCCAGCCAGCCAGTCAGCCAGTCATTCATCTGGGTTTTTATATTCTTTTCTTGGGGGTTTTAGGATGTTTGCCGTTGTCTCTAATATGTAGTCGCCTGACCGGCCGCTGTGTTTATTTTAGTTGGTCCCAGACGTTAGTCCCGTACAGCCTCATAAACTATTTAGACTTTGTTGTGCAGCAACACCCCGTATTTTATGGCACTTGTTTCAGTGGTGTAGTTGGGCAAGGGAGGACTTTAGCAAATCAATCCGAATCAAAAAAATGTTGAATCTATGCATGTTTTTACCAATCCAAAGGAATTAGGGATAAAACGTTGTTTACATTTTTATTGTTATTTAATTTTTAACTGTGGCTGTTGTGGAAGCACTCAAAGAGATTGACTGCTCTTTGTTTTAATTGAAAAAGGAACTTTCAAAAATCTGGACGGGTGCTAATAAATAAATTGTATCTTTTAATCCAAAAATAAAAACGGACTTTAAAGTCGGACACAGACGACTTTTAGATACCCTGTTTCATCACAACAAATAAATACGTTAAGCGATTTCGGTAGTGTTTAGATACTCCAAAGAACTTTCCATTGAGAAATTTGGTTACGATATTCATAGACAAGGGAATAATGCCCCGAATTGATTTTTTGACCGATCAATCATATGATCATCCAATTTTGATCAAATTTGGTAAGGTGCTCTTCAAAAATTACCAGAATAAAGAAAAACAATATACAATATTTTTCCCGTGACATAATAAGGGATCTTACTCGAAAATCTAGCTCTTACCTTCTTCAAGATCTAGGCTTTCAGACATACGGACGGAGATGTCTAGATCAATTTAAATTGTATCTTTTTACCCTGTATCATATGGTATAAAGGGTATATCGAGATTCTACAAGCCGAAAATATATGGAATTAGACATCGGAGAGCCCCAAATATAAATAAAGTAGGATCAGGTTTACTAGAGAAGTCGAAATACCCATGTCCGTCAATCCGTCTATATGAACGCCTAGATCTCTGAGATGGTAAGACCTAGAGCAATCAAACTTTAAATTAGATTATTCTTCCATAGGCTTATCGCCTATTCTACTTTTTTGATATCGGTGCTACATTATATAGCACCCATAGGGGGTGCTTCAAACGACCTCGAAAAAAATAAAAAGTTTTAGATGGATTATTCGATTATTTATGAAGATATCGTAATCAAATTTGTTTCTTAATAGTTTTTCCCAAACGCTGTACAAAATTTGATCCTTATTGATTGATTATATCATATATGTAGCTCCCATTAGAACGATCGGTCAAAAAAACATTTTTGGTAAAAATCTGTTTTTGATTGTTTATGAAGGTATTGTAACCCAATTTGAAAAATAAATCTCTTTTGGTGTTCCTAAGCAATATACTGAATTTTATTGCAAGCTTGTGGTACAGGTTATCCCAAAGTCGTCCGCCCTCGACTTTAACGAACGCCATCTATCCTTTATAGAATTTATAAAAATCAATCCCAGCACACTAAAGTTCTAGTGTCCCAATAAGTTTTAGATAAAGAACTTCTCTTAAGAATATATGAAATGTGTCCCTGCTACACACAGAAAAATTGTTGAAGTCCTAAAGCTCAAAGTACATCCTGTAGAACGATTTTAATTCATTTAATATACTGGGGTGCCACAGAAAACCAATTCGATTTCAATTCCAATTCTTGGTGCCACAGACATGGCTAACAAGGGATTTAAAAAAACCAATTCGATTCAATTTCGATACAATTCCAATTCTTGGTGCCACATACATGACTATGAGCGGATTTAAAACCGTTCTTAGCCATGTCTGTGGCACCAAGAATTGCAATTGTATCGAAATTGAATCGAATTGGTTTTCTGTGGCACCCCTGATACTTTTGCTTCATATATTTTGAAAGAAGGTTTTCGTAAAATATAAATATGAAAGTGAAAATAATTAGGGCCGCCGAGAGAACATTAACCGGTTAATACCGGTTCTTCAAAACTGCAAACCCCAAGATCGTGGGTTTTTACGGTAAAGTCTACTCGAATGTTTTTTTTTCTGAACCCCATAAATAATCGGAATTTTTTTTTTAAATATTTACCTGGATAATATCTCTAAAACGTATGTAAAAATTACCAAGATAAAGAAATTAATTTAAAAGTGATACGCTACTCTTAATTTTTGGGGAAAAGTTCAACGATTTTCATTTCGAACTCTTACCCAACGAGTTGGACAGAGTCAAAAGCTAGAGGACAATTAAGAGATAATATCAACATGTCGTTACCTCGAATGGTTTAATGAGATAACTTGAAATAACAACGTTTTCCCATATTTTGTTGGCTGATTAGTTCCCAACGTCCCCTGCAACTACCAAAAACTGACTACGCCCCTGTTAACGTGTTTGCCCAGCTAAATGACTTGGCAAGTTATACACCCAAGTCCGTTTAAATAACACATATTAGTTTTTTACGTGAAACTCTAGTTTATCCCATATTTATAGCCGGTCCCGACAATTAGGCCAAAGCACGCGCCGGGCAATCTAAATCTCACCATCTAATTTTAGCTTTTAATTTCTCGAATTTGTCGCAATGTCTCATAAATCTCACGTTATGCGTCGCGCCTTGATGTTCACTTTCGAAAATGTTTTTTCGAAGAAAATGCGCAGAAAATAATGCATTACTTGATAGCATTGCCCTAATTGGCACACACTTGTAGATACATGAACTTATAGATACAATGTTTGTATCTTCTAGTAGTTTGTCTTCAATTGAAACAAATGAATAATTTACGCGTATATTATATACTAGATACTTGTAGTACAGTACTGTGTGTTAAAATTGATGAGAGTAGTTCAAAGCACGCTGAACTCTTCTCGTCGTCGTCTGGTAAGTAGTCATCTGTTCCGGGGCTGCAATGGAGCCCAATGCACTGCCTCATTGTTATTTAGATTTGGATCTGTTTTCTTTTTATCAATGGGGTGCGGCTGTGCTTGCCACTCACAAAAAATACAAGACAAACAATAGCAAAATGTATCTCAAAAAAATTGTGCAATAATGCGACAGTGATAAATTTTTATGAGGCTTCAAAAATGTGTGAGAGCACTTTTCAGCTTTTCATTTCTTCTCATGTCCATCAAGCTGTTGAGTTAATCAGAGAATTTAAGAGCACATAGTTCCCGAAATGACAAATAAAGAAATGAGTTATGAAACTACTTGAGTAACTATTGTGAACATGACCTAGGTTAACATAACAGATACTTTTTCTCGGAATGTAGTTATGTGCTTTATTAAGCCGAAAAACTTATTAAGCAAGAGTTCTTCGAAATGAATAAGAAATGTGGCAATATTGATCGATTTATAATACTCTGGGCAACTAGCCAGATACCCCGGGCATTCTTTACTTGGTATGGTATGGTATTCCGCTTACTTGTTAATTGAAGCTACATTTTTCATTATTTTCCTACATTTTTCCCCATTTTATCTGTCTGTAAATTTTTTTCACTTCGTGTTCTAAATCACTCTTTACACAACTAAAGATTTACGTTTTTTGAGATCTCTATCGCCAACACAATACTAAGTTCCACAGCAAAATAAGAAATTAGAGATCCGCCCGAATTTCGTAGTTATCCGCAAAAGAAGGCGCGAAGAATTAAAGATCACTCAAGTTTTTGCAAAGAGAAATATAAGATGGCAAGTAGGATAGTACCTATATAGAGTATACACATTTTTGTGCTCATAGCTAAAAACTTCAATTATGGCATTTGAAATCTTATTTGGATGCATCTCTCCCCAATGGACTTGTTGTGGGTAACCAAGCTGAGGAAGGGTTGTCAGGTAAATTGAAATGGTGAATATGTTTAGAGAGACTTATTGATTTTAAAAGAAAATTGGTATGGTATATATAGCCGCCAAGTTCTTTTAACTGAATTAAAATATGGCGTACATTAAAGTCGGGCGTAGACGACTTTGGGATACCCTGCACTACAACCTAGTAATAAAATCCGGTATATTGCTTAAAAACACTAAAAGACATTTGATTGCTTAGTTAGGTTACGATACCTTCATAAACAACCTAAACAATTTTGAACCAAAAATGTTATTTTGACCGACCGTTCCTATAGGACTTAAATTATATAGTCAACCGATTATGATCAAAGTTGATACAGTACAGTTGGGTACTCTAAAAAAAACTTCTGAATGTTAAATGTGGTTCCAATATCTTTACAAACAAACGAAACACAACAAATTTTGTACAAATACATATTTATGACCGATTTGTTCTAGGGGAGGTATATAATATAGTCAACAGATTTTGATAAAATATACTCTTTGGGTACTCTAAAAAAATTGTGATTGCTAAATTTGGTTCAAATATCTTCAAAAACTAACGAAACACAACATATTTATTTAAAAAAAAAACTTTTTTTGTACCGATTTGTCTTATGGAAGCTATATGATATAGTCAACCGATTTTGATAAAATATACTACAGTGCTTGGGAACTATAAAAGACTATTGAGAGACAAATTTGGCTACAATATCATCATACATTTTTTTTTCGAAGTCTTCTCTAACACCCCTATAAAATTAACTTGTACCCTGAGGAATAACAAGGGATCTAATATGAAAATTTGGTGGCTCTAACTCCTTACCATTTCTACGATCTAGGCAGTCATACGAACAGGTAGGCAGACAGACATGTTTATATCGACTTCTTTAGTCACCCTGATCATTTTTTAGGTAACTTTAGGGGTCTTCGACGATTCCTTCTGTATGTTGCATACATTCTCGGCTTTTACAAACTTAATATACCCCTTGTACCACACGGTATAAAAATATACCTTGAATATTTAAAAAGATTTACAAATAAATATAAATCTTTATGCACTAAAAACTTTTCTTGGTTTTTATTATATATAATCTAATAATTACGGTATGTGAGAACCAAGTTCAACCTTGAAAGACAAAAACCGCAAAATTGGTGCAATTTACAAAATTATTGTTATTTAAATATTTTCTATTGGTAATTGTATATAATTTAACTTCATTGAATAAAAAAAATTGAATTAGAAATCTTTGACATTCATTATTTTTATTTTTTTATTATCATATTCGTAAGCATGTAAATAAACCTTCAAGCAATATCTTATATATAGAATTCTCGTGTCACAATGTTATGTTCCTTCGAAGCTTAGAGACTCACGAACGGCTGAACCGATTTGGCTAATTTTGGTCTTGAAATGTTCGTGGAAGTCCAAGGATTGCGACGCAAATACTAAAAAGGACAATTTGATTTTCCCAATACAATTTTTTTTTTTAATTTAGGTTGGCATTGTGTATATTGTCAGATGGACTAATATTTTTTAGTTAATTGTTTTTGTCGAAAGGAAAGAATCGGTCCAGCCGTTTCGGAGGAGTATGGTAACTAACATTGTGAAACTAGAATTTTATATATAAGAAGAAACTTATGTTTTACGTGCTATGGGTGTTCTCATAAACGAGTCGATGAATGTCAAATCTGATTTTTGCGTGTGTTAGAGGTCAATGTGGAGGTTTTAAGCCTATTGCGATGTGTTTGTGTGAATTGGTTCGTGAGATATACGCATTTTTGTGAATATTGGTTTTTGTGTGAACATACTCCGCCGAAACGGCTAGACCGATTCTCATGAAATTTTGTGTGCTGTCTGAGAATCGGCCAACATCTATTTTCCATACCCCTAAGAGATTAGGGTTGCCACTCCTAACGTTCCTGGCAAATCAAGTGAATTTAAAAACTCGGCAGGATAATTTACAATTTCATCAATTTTAGAAATTAATATTGATTTAGTTATTCCTTTCCAAGAAAGTTTTCTTAAGAAGAAAGGAATTCTGCGATTTTTGCTTTCAATTCATGTTTTGATTTCTGTATAAAATACATATGATCAGATCAATATTTGCACATAATGCAATTTCGTGAATTTGCCACAAAAATAAATCATTGGAAGAAAATAAAGATCTAGACGAGCGAGCGAAGCGAGCGTGTAGGAGGCCGGCTAGTATACTATATAAATTGCAACAATTTTTTTTTAATTTCATTTATGTTCTGTAAAGAATTAATTCTTTGTTTTTATATAATTAAGTGTTTATGAAAATGGTCAGTTTTACAGAAGAATACGTTAAAGTCTTCGAATATTGTTACGTTCATAATCAAAATGGCTGCATAGAGATCATATTATTACATTATACCGCATTACCCACTCTCCACCAACATTTTCAAATAATCCAGATATATAAAATAATTACATATTCACAAATTTATGTTTATTACGAAAATTATTCCCTATTAAAATGATAAATGATAAAAGGGAGTATTAGATATCCCAATCAGACATTACGTAATGCGTAACTTTTGTATAAAATCTTAACATAATGGTATAATGATTTAAAACAAAAAATAATTGTACAAATTATTGCTTTAAATTGTAAATTCAACTTTGAATTTTTTGGAATACTATTTAATAATACACTAATTAATAACTAAATAATTTAAACACTGATATAGTTGCGGTTTAACAGAAATAGAGGTTATGTAATTATTTGATCCGTTCCCTGCATCTGTTCCCTGGTAATTTCTAGGCCACTTATCATCATTTGGCAAATAAGGTATCGTTGATTGTCCCCAGGTTATAGGCTAAGTGACGTCATACGTTAGAATGTTGAAGTGTTGGCTAACAAAGCAAAATAGTGTTATACAAAGAATATTAAAAATTTGTTGTTTTTTTGTTTTATTATATTAATTTTTAGAATGTATTGCTTTATATGCATATAAGTACGGCTATCTTCTAAATTGTAACGAAACAGATGGAAATCCATACAAGTAAGTAGTAAGTTTAAAATCCAATAAATATTGAGTAATTTTCGCTCACTTGTAACCGACTCTGCTAAGCTTCACATAAAGAAACATTTGAAAGATAAAATCCCAATACATTTGAAGTAAATCTCTTACACTTAAGTGCAGTTCCAACATACTTTCGGTGTTTATGAGAAACACCTGACTAAAAGTAACTGCTATTGCATTATAGACTCTCCCAGTCTCAGTACATAAGTAATATTCCATAAACACTTTTGGGCAGAGACATGGGGGCAGGGGGTCATCACTTGCTGCTGATGCATGAAGCAATGCAAACAACAAAGAGCGTCAAGCAACTCCTTGCTGCTTAGCATGCCAGTCAGATAGCAGACTTGGAGACTTGGAGACCGACTCCAATGCCAATTTGTTGTTCTGTGCAAGAATTTCTTTTATGTCAATATCTATAGTAACAACAACAACAACAGCAACAACGACAACAATGTAACGGTAAAAGACGCCCAAGAGTAAATACAACAAGAGCAACAACAACAACAACAAAAAAGAGACAGAGTTCATTTATGGAAATTATTAAGTGCAGGCAACTTCAAAGTATTTTAATTTTTATTTTTTGTATGCGTACAAATTTTTATGATTATGAGCATGAATATTTAAATAAAAAAATTCTTAAGTATAATTACATACATATAAGTTTGTGGGTTGGTTGTGCCACACCAAAGAGAGTAACACTGGTTGAATAACGCTGCGACATGCTCTTTTTGCTTTTTTTTTTGGGAAACCAAGTTTTTCATCAGAGTTTCTAGCACATCATGTTAAAAGAATATCATTTTTTTGTATGGCTTATACTCTCATTGCACATGATAAATTGTTATTTAAAAGCAAGGTCAAATGACCAAATGACGTTTTCGAGCGTCCACATTTCAGTTCATTTTTCGTCAACATTTTTCATTTCATTTCACTAAAAGCGGCTGGAGAATTAAAATTCGGGAACGATGTTCTGCGAGCAGAGGCAGACAAGAGCCGCCATTTTTAATTTCGTCGAGATTAAGATGTCCAATTATTGTACAATAAAAATTGCATTTATCAATCAAAACAGAAAGTTTGTTTGTCTTCTCATCATGCTACAAATAATTCCCAAACTTCGCCTTCTTTTCGGCCAAATTTTAAAGAATCTCTCCCTTAAGAAGGGGAGCGGGACTACGGTTTTAATAATGTAACAGACATTTAAATTAATCATATGTTTAAAACAAAAAAAATAAAATCAAAAATAAGTACTCATCGTAAACTTACCACATTTAAATGCAGAAATTCCTTAGTTTCCATCTTGGGCATCCAGCTTACCAGATCTGGACACTCCTTTTCTGCTGCATCTTTGATTCGCGTATTGTTCAATTGATTTTAATTAAAATTAATTGTCAGGCAAATTGTTGTCTGCTTTTGAATATGTTGCAAGAATTTTAAAGTAAAATATCGGACAGCTCTCATTAAGTTTTTTTTTGCATAATTGTGCAAGAAGAGTTAAGTTTATAGTTCAACGACTGAACCCAAAGTTGGAGTTATAAAAAATATAAATAGTGAACTTTCTGGTAAGGTCTTCTTAAGGACTTGTCTTGACGAAACCTTAAATGAACAAAAAAAGGCATATGAAATTTTTTTAGAAGTGGACAAATTGTATGTAAGATCATGAAAAGTACAGTATAGACCTCCATTGTAGATGATTCTCGTTATTCTATTTTTTCTTAGTGGTTGCATTGTGCCTAACCTTTGAAGGTTTCACTCTCTGTAAAAACTAAATGAATAATTGGAGTAAAGAAATTGGTTAATAAAACTTGATAGCTTGTCTGACTCAGTTAAGCACGCATAATTTTGGTCATTAAGAGGTAAATCTATTTTACCCTTTCTGTAGATCTTGTAAAGGTCTATATAACAGGCTCGGCTACCAAACTTGGAGAGCACACTTACGCAATCTCAAAATTATTCTATAAACTATTTATATATTTCAAACTTGAGAGAAACTGTCAGTTTGTATCTAACCAAGTTATAAGAACTTTAGAGTCTGTAGGGAATGTCCTCCATGGTATCCCTGCTCCCCTAACAGGTCCGAGTATACCAATCAGTTTTGGGTAGCGTTCCTAATATCATTCGCATTGTGAATTCTGCCTCAATAACATAAGTAGTCTGTGCTTCCAAGATACTCGAATATATATATACATAGCATAGGATGCTAGTCTTACTTAATTTATTTTAAATACATTTATCTCCTTTCGTGTAACTTTCCACCGCGAGTTGAAAAATTTTTCAAATCACGTGCTTGAAACTCTGCCGATTTTTTTCTTACGGCACGATTAACACTATTAGTTTATGGAATACAAAATGGCGTTGAATCGTAATAATTTGCTTCCCATTTTTTATCTCTACTATGAAATATTCCAATAAAATCCAATATCCAATAAAAACATCGATTCAACGTGTACTTCTGGCCACTATGCGTATACTTATTATATTCCCGGTGGTGCCACTGCAGTCAATCGCAATTTATGTATGACAGTGTATAAAGTTAGGCAGAGATTTATTCCATTTCCAATTTGTACCACAAAAGCGCTACATGGAAATCAAATGGTCACCTCCCAACATGGTCACGGATTTATGGATGATTAATTTTGTGACACAGCTGTGCATCCACTTAGTCGGATCTGTCTACGTATGCAAACGTCATTGCCGCCATCATTTGGTGAAGCATTAACTTCTGGTACGATTTGTGCATTAAGCATCAGGAGTTATTGGAGTGAGATAAGCTTGCAGATTAATAAATTTTTGCTTTCTAAGAAGCATTCATCTGAGAGTAATCAGATGCTCACTTACATTGATATCCGAAGCACTCTACTCTTACTCTGCACTTTATATGTACATATGTTTACTTTTGAAAGGAATTTGTTTTGGTGAGTCTTTCTTTAGTGTCATTTATGGAAACAACTAATTTGAGTTGGTTTGATATTATGAAGGCCATATGAGTACTATGGTTAACTTACATCTAATCTTAGCGTTACTTCTTTAATAACAGATAATCTCGCAGAGCACTAATATAGCACTTGGAGCTTACAATCACAGCTGGTACAATGCCTCCTCAAGCTAGAAGAAGACGCTTGCTTTGTTTTTTGTTTACGTGAAGTCACCGACCTGCTGTGTTAAGTGCTTTGGTTTCTTGGCCATAACTCGGGAAAGTTCACCGCCATATGCTCTGAATAAAAGTGACAACGGAGTGTTATTTAGTTTAATGTATAAAAGGATATACATCTGTATAATCAAGGAAATAATATATGTAAGACTTCAGAACTATTTAAAATATTTTATTAGTTCAAACTTCTTTATGAATGTACCTTGCTTGAGGAGTTATTCGTTCCTTAAGTGTTTAAAGATTGATCTAAATCAGAACATGCCTTTGTGATAAAATAAACTCCGCATCCAACTATCCCTAGGATCAAGTGTATTTTAGATTTACAGAAAAGACAACCAATTTTCCATTTCTTCCTAGACGAAATAAGAAGTTCACACGCAAAAACATCAGGTAGAGAGCAAGATGAAAACTATCGATGAAACAGAAAAAACGTATGACTTCAGATGGATAGCAAAATTATTAACTGTCGATAAGGTAAAACTATAACCAGAAGACACGTGATCTTTGATCTACCTTTGATCTTATGTAAATAGATACAATAGTTAGTGTAAATACATTTGGTAAAAGACATTTAGAAGAATCATCAGCAAGTTTTATTTTATATTAAAATATTTTTTATATTTATAATTTTTGAGCCATTTCTCTTTTGAAGAAAGAGCATGACGTCAGTTTGACAAAAGGCAGTTATAATGCTGATTATTGAAAACGGTAACTAAGAGATATGCCATCGTCATCAACGATGGAGATCTCCTTGCTTAAAATGTAAATTGGTACAGTCCCATTTCCCATTATACGAGACTAAAGAGTCTTGTGTTAAGTGTTTCGTGTGAATAATGTCACATGTTTTGATGTCCTATAATTAATGATCACTTTATAGAATATAGAGACATTTACCATCAGCGCGTCCATCTGTCCCATAATATATGTACTTTAAACAGGTGGGCTGAAAAGTTTGAATCATTTCTATCTGCAAACGCCACTAGTATTTAATCCTTATCATTATTAGTTAGCACTAACTTCCAAAAGATACGTCTAAAAATTTAAAAGCTGTCGGGCTATTAGTTTGTGAGATATAGTACTTTAGGTAAAGCCACAAAACAGGGACCTACAGCTTATAGCCGAATTCGAACGGCGGTGTCTTTAATTAATATAGAATTTCTCTGGACTCTACACCAGGGGAAAAAAATGTGTAAGGACGATGAATGCAGTGGCCATTCAATGACTGTTACTGACAAAAGCCTCAAAAATATTCAAAAATTTATTCCAGATGACCGTAGAGTTAAATTGGTCGAGATAGGTGACATTCCAATGATGTCAAAAGAAGGTGATGGACATATTTTTTAAGAAGATTTGGGTATGTATGATGAAATGATTTTCTTTAAAACGATACAAACTTTTTAGCCCACCCGCTACACCAAGCAGTGTATTATTTGTATACGCTACCAAAGGGTATATTAAGTTAGTGCAA
>JBAMAX010002054.1:0-128710 GCA_037043745.1 Chymomyza amoena
TATTTTATTTTTACTAGTAAATTTGAATCATATTCCAAAAGTAATGATCACGTAAGCAACATCTTAGAAACATTTTATTATTTATGTGTTATACATACATAAATTCGATAAATACGACTAATTGTAGGAGTAAAGGTTCCGCAACTGATTGATTTCATCACTTTAGAACCCAAAACATTTCATCATTGTTTTCATGTTATCGGTATATCTGGGATAAGTGGTCAGTTTGATACCCTCTACTGTTCAGGTATAGAGGTAGAGATGACGGTTTTGTAGATTTGTTCAGCTTCAATAGTTAAGTATGAACATATGGAAATTCTTTAGAAAATTTTAGCGAAAGATGTCTCACTTGTCAAATTTATAACATTCACAAATTTTTACTTAATCATTATTTTCGATAAAGGCAGCATGAACATCCAAATATCGAAAACTAGATGTGCTTGGGAAATTTTACCAAGAGATGTATACAACATGAGTCTTGTCAAATTGCAAAGTAAAGAACAGAACGGCTAGAATCTCCAACATTGAAGTTTTCCCAAGATACCGAACCCTAACAACATTAATTTTAATAATTATGAACTAGAAAAAATGTAAAAGCTGCCTAGATAATGAAATCATGAAAACGTATTGGCAATTAAAGAACTTGACTATGGACATTATCTATTTAAAAGTATTTCATATGTGAGACCTTCCCGAGGCACCCATTATCACAAAAATCTACCTGGAAGTTAACACATAGTGTTGTTGCAGATTGGAGCCACGAGAGCATGATCAATATTGATCTTCTTTTATTGATAAAATTAGCCGATTGTTATCTGGCAATAAAAGATATAAATATTTTATGAATTAAAAAAATATAAGTATAAGAAAATCGAATTAGGAATATACAACTTTTTTTGTTCCCCTGCTAACTCCTTTAAGGAGGAGGGTCTCTACCAGAGCTTTCCATCGGACTCTATGCCAAATATCTGCTTCGGATTATAATCCGTTGAGCAAATCTCCCCAACTCGCGATCTCCTTACAAAATTACAGTATCTGCACGCATAAACTTAGTAGTTGCCGTCTGCGTCTTCAGCCGGCGACACAATTACATTATGTGCGAAATGGGCGATGTCACCCATACAAATGTACATATGTATGTCTGTCTGTATAAGTGTAAGTGTGCAAATGTGTGCGTGTTGAAGCTGATGGCCACGATGATGATGATTACTTCCGTCAAATGGCTTCAGCTTCAGCGTACTTTCCACGTGCACTAACTCGTGCTGGCAAACATGGCTTTCCGGGGTTTCCCCTTTTTTTTGTCAGCTGATGAAAATGCAATCAAGTTTTGCGAAAGCAGTGAAAACTGTCAAAGACCCTGAGACAAAAGCTGTTCAAGGCGAGAGAAAATTGACAAAGCTAATTTTTGTCAACATTTCAGTTTGACATTTGGCGTTTTCTTATCGGGCAATTAGCAGGAAGCTTATATACAAGCTTATATACACTATGCCTTATATGTATTTGTTGAACACAATTTATGTGTTTTCGCTTTAGTATTTATATTTATTCAGTTATTGCTTTTATGTCTTTTCTTTCCGCATAGTTGTTGCTGCGTTTGTTTTCAGCATAAATTTGACTTGAATTAACAAAAACAAAAACAAAACTTTTAGGCAAATAACATCAATTAACTTGGTTAATTTTGATTGTTGTTGTTATACCAGATGTTGTTGTAGTTGTTGTTTATAGCCTAGGTGCGGTGTCTTGGCATTTTCCAGCACTTTGTGCAAATTAGCAGGGTGGGCCAGGCCGCTGGGTCTCTCTGCGTTCGGTCTGCTCTGATCTTGGCCAATTTGATGTAGTCGCCCACGCTGCAATATATAGCCATAAGGCCAGAAAAACCATGTGATGAAAAAATAAAATACAAAAAAAGCTAGAAGCAAAAATTGTATAATAAAATGTTTATCAAAAGTTAAAAGCTATTTATATGAATAATTTTTTTTTGCGCTGACGACAATTTTATTCACAATTTGATTATTGCTAATTTTTCTATAGAATTTTGGCTTATGCTAACAAACTTATATTTTTGTTGTTGTGGCCAGATTTTGTTGTTGTCTTTGTTGGAGCACGTGTCATGTAATTTTTGGGCGCGACCCGGCTGCCAATAACAAGCCATCAAATTAAGTTAAAGTCTGCCAACCACAAACGACAGCAGGAAGATGAAAGCTTTCAATTTTGAATACCCTGTAGGGTAAAGTGGAAAAGGGTATTATAGATATGAGGTTAGTTTTGCAACAGGTAGTTATGTTATTTTGTAAGTTACTTACATTTAGTTAGATTTCAGCGTTAATTTGTAATTATTTTTAATCAAATTTCGATTTTTTCATTTGCAAAGATTAACGATTTAATACGCTGTACCTAAAGGTACAAAGATCTCTTTTCCCATGTCGGAGACCTGGGCTGATGGCAGCCCCTGTGGCAACCCCCGGTGGCAACAATGGTTCACGGATGGGTTGAAAACTGAGCAGGGTGTAAGTGTTGGAATCTTTGGACCCAACACCAGAATCTCTACCGCAATAGGCATCTGGCCCAGCGTCTTTTAAGCAGAGATTCATGCTCATAGAGATCTGCGCCCCTAGTAGTCCTTCTCAGGGGAACTAGGGAAGCAGACATATGCATTTTTAAAGATTGCCAAGCTGCTATTGGGGCATTGTCAACCTGGAGCATCTCCTCCAGGATGGTTAAAGAGTGCCATAACTACCTCCAAACCCTGTCCGCCCGCAACAAAGTTGTGCTATGTTGGGTGCCTGGCCACGCTGGCGTGGATCGCTGACGATCTAGCACGACAGGGTGCCTCCACCCTGACTATATATCCTGCGCCGTTTGGACTATTGGTTGGTCCACAATCAAAACCATGATAAACAAATGGGCTGCAGGAGAACATGGGAGATACTGGTTCTCCCTTCTGGGGCTTCTTCAAGCGAAAGTGCTTGTCAAACCTATGGATGCGTTCAAGACAAAAGGTCTTGGCAGAGCGGACCTAAAGCTCCTGGTAGCTTACCTATCTGGCCATCACCCTGTTACATACCATCTACAGTAAATAGTCTATCAGACTCTTCAGAGTGCAGGCTCTGTCTAGAAGACGATGAAACCACCAGACATATTCTCTGTGACTGCCCAGCGCTGGTATGGGACAGAGCCTGTCACATGGAAAAGGAACGGATTAGTCCCTTCCATCTTAGGTCAATACCAACAAAAGACCTACAGCTATTCATGCGAAAAGCGGAAAGTCCTTTGCTTTAGTTTAAGGGTATGGTACAAAAGACCTTTTGGTCGCAGTGCCCCACCTCTCTATGAGGAACCCTTTTCGGAAATAATATGTATGTAACGGTCAAAAGGAGTCGTGGCAGACCCCAAGTCATTTATACCAAACTGCTTAGCATAACCTGGGGTAGCGATTGAGCCATGTCCGTCAGTCCGTCCGTCCGCCTAGATCTTGAAGACTAGAAGAGCTAAAGACACCAAACTTTACCAGCTGGTGCGCATATTTCCTCAGAAGATGAAGTTTGCTGAGTCATGTCAATATCTTTCCCCGAACCCCCGCAGTAGATATTCGGGGTTTTTGGCTACACCTCTAAATATTTTCATCTGCAATTTAAAGCGAAAGTGATTCGTTATGGTTCCCAAGCAAACTTGTGAAATGTTTGCAAAGAGTCGAAATGAATACTGGAATTGAAAGTATACATAGGCACAGCTTTTGAGACATTGCTATACTTCCTTCATCCAGAAATTGTTTCAGCAAAACTTCTCACAAAATTAGTAGCTCTGCCAGTATAGAAGATATTTCGTTTTTCCAACCAAGTCCCATCGCTTGATAAGCGAATTTTTCACCCACTCATATAAGATTTCACTTGACTTAATCAGCTTAGGAAGTTGATCTTCAAGTCGTCATAGTAACCAGACTGCAACCTTGCTATTACCTTTTTTTTTGTTTGGACCCGGCAATATGCAACTGAGTGCGAGTGCCAAGTGATGGGTCAAACATCGGAAATGCCTCCGTATGATTGTGCGGGCGACTGCACTGACTGACGTGAGCACATGACAAACGACAAGCAGACTGAGTGGAGCAGGGGGCAGTCAAAGTGTTCGGGGTTGACAGACAGGCCAGGACCAAGGCATGACTCCTGACGAGAACAATGCCAGTCAGAGCACTCGTTGCAATGCCTCTTCACTTCAAGTGGGGTGCACACTCGAAAAAAAATACAACAACAAAAAAATTGAAATTCTAATAATGCCAAAAATGTCGGCTGGCTGGCTGGCAAAAGGCGCCTGTCCTGCGGTTGCCCCAAGCATGTGCCGGACGGGGCCCAGCTATAGCTGCGGGCAATTTGTGTAGTGCGGACCCAAGCCCCATCAAATCATGCCAAGTGCCAACAGTGTCTTTTGAGGGGGTGGACATTATGGCCAAACAGGGGCGTAGAAAAGCACATATAGAAGTTTGCCAAAAATATTGAATATTAAAAGTCCCCAAACATTTTTTTGTTCCAAGCCACTGCCTCGCTTAACAGCACATTTGTATGTTACAAAATTGCAATTTTCATTTATGAAAATTTGTAGCAGCTTTGCGGGGGCGTCAAGTTGGCAGACATATAAAAAACTTTTCCTTTTTTTTCGTACGCTGATTTAAGGGTAAAGATATTTTTCGATTAAACTAATGCAGTCATAAATAAATCTGCTGGTTTGCCAATTGCATTGCTACCTTTTTGGGAACAACATTTTCATTAAGCCATAGTTTTGGCAAATTTGTTTTGGCAATTAACTTTTACTTCATGCGGATGTGGCGGCCTACCACAAAGCCCGTATCCTGACAACAGTTGTATCCACACAAACCATTATCAAACTTGTGTGGGGCGCCAAAACGTCAGACAAACAGGGTGTGGTTTTGGTGGTTTTTCGGCTGGTCTCCACCGAGAGTATATCGTCGCTGCCATTAACAAAACGCATTATTGTTCGTAATTTTTGTCAAACTGCCGGCAAAAAACAATTTAGCAAGCACATTATGTGGAGAGTAAAAGCAGGCAATCATCCAGACGCGCCCATTTGTGGGCTCACTCCACCAACGCCCACTTTCCCAAAGCAATGCACATTTATTTTGCAAAAAAAAAAGGAGAAAACTACGCGCAGACATTCCACAGTTTTTCCTTGAATCATTGCTAGATTTTCCTCTACTAATTTGCAGCAAATGTTTTTCGGGCATTTTTGCGATTACTTTGGCGACGTCGACACAAGAATGAAGGCGTCGACGAAGACAAGGAGCAGGCACAGTGGTTCCAGTTCATTTTTAAATCCAAAAGTTTTTAAACAGAAGAAATTTAGCCTTCAGCACGTTGAGAGTGGTTTCAGCTTAAGGGTCACAACTTTGTGACGTCATTGGTCTGTCGATGTCATTAAAATTCCAACGTAATTTTAAAATAATTACAATTTATAAAGACCAAAGGTTACCTTACTCCTATTTAGTTCAAATTTTAACCCTTTTCAATAATGTCCACTCAATAATTAGGGTATGACACTAATTCTCTGCATCTCATTCATTGTGTGGCCATGACAGCCCGTTCTCGGGTTACGGCCGACCTCAACAGCTCTCGCCAGGCACCTCTGCTTTGCGCGCGCCTTCTCCAATACCAAGCGAGGATAGGTTCTCCACCACTTGATCTTACCATCGGAGTCGTGGTCGTCCCCTTCGTCTTCCTTCGTTGGTTTTCGCTTCGAATATCTGTCCGTGACACAACCCATGCTTCTGCGCCATATAAGAGCACTCTGCATCTATTCAGCCAATATCCAAGTCAATCTGTCATCTAAATATCTTAAGGTCCGATGGATGCTCCAATTGTTGGAAGCCAGGTCGGTATTGAAAGTTGTATGCCGAGTGTCCTGTTGTCCGTAATGGAACAAAATCGCATCGAACAAAACAGTTTCTCCTTTCTAAAAATAATCTTATACAGAAATTCTATCTGAATTTGTTGCACGGTCAATCGAATATCTTTTCTTAAATCTAACAAAGCAAAAATGAATTTTTTTGGTGAGTTTTGGATATACGTTCTATAAGCTGATAGCTCACAACTTACTGAGGCTCTGATGATTAGAGTGACCAACTCAACTTTGAGCGAAACGTGATTTTTTTTGAAAATAGGACTAAAATCCGTAACACTAGAACTCTAAACCGGTCCATTTTTTGGGATACAAATTTTATCATTAAAATTAAATTAATTAGATGATAATTTGAATCACTTTTTCTGTTGCTTTTTGTTTCAAATCGTATTTGTATTATGATGATATTTACTTAAGCAATAATGGATGTTCTTTCGAAAAATTTTTAAATTCAACGCATTTGTACTATAAAAATCCGGGCCACCCAGAGATATTCATCAGGACCCTGGGACGTTGCTTCCGAAACAGGGTTATGGTTACACTAGCCATGATAGTTAATAATCTTCTCAAAATAATTTCATAAAGTCTTTAAAACTATTCAATTTTAACTAGTGAAGCACATATTGATTGATTGGCATAAAAAAAACATCTTAAAAAAATACACTTTGCACCACTGTGCAAGCAAGCGAGCAATTTCTTAAAGTTTGAAGCATTCACGTTGCTCATACGCAGCGTGTTCAACCAAGCAGATTCTTTGTTTTGTTCTTGCTCTCTCTTTTTTTCGTTTTTGCAAACAACAAGTGAGGAAAACACACAATCAACTAACTAAACATACATATATATACACATACGAGTATATACCATATATACTTGCATATATGTGTGTGCACATATTTGTTGATGGCAAAGTGTAAGGAAAATAGTGGAAAATTGAAAAGCAACGAGATAAAGGCAGAGCAAACAACTTGCTGCGTTAATTCGGTTTGCTAATTTGGCTTGGCGCCAAATTGAAAATAAAAACTTCAAAAAGCTTAAAAGGCGCAGCGAAAATATTTTATTTTGCATATGTACAGTAAATACTTAAAGGCGTGAATAATCAATTAATTTGGTTCAGTGAAATTGATTTTCAAGGTTGTACCGAACGCCTGCGATAAGTTAGTCTTTCGCATTAAGAAAACTTTTTGTAATGATGATAATGATAGAATTTATAAGCACTTTCTAGAAAAGGTCCGTACTAAAATCATTAGAATTTCAATACGATTAAGATAAAATTTTAGGTTAGTTTTTTTAGCACTAAAAAGTCCTTAGTGCTGAAACCTTCGGGCATATAAAAATACAAAATGTGTTTTTAATTCATAATTTAATTGTGTCTAAGGTACTGCATATTTATGCAATATTTTTTTAACTACAACTATGTATGTTAAATTAAATAATCCAAAAAGTAACTCGTCAATGGCTGCTGAAAAAATGTTTTTGTTAATTTTTTATTTATGAAATATTTTGGTGTAAGAACAAGTGTTTTCTTTAATCACGTATTAGTTGGATCTCATTTTTATGTTATATAAAAATGAATGCGATCCTCTTGGTGCTATAATGTTAGTGAAAAATTAAACATTATTTTTTTGTAATTTAGATGTCAAATATTGTAATAGATTAGCTAAATTTTTTTATTTTATGCCATTAATTTTTAGTTCTAACAGATGAAAATATTTTCAGCAGTTGCACTAACTTTAGCTGCACAACTGAATGGTTGATCTTTACAAATAAATAATATATCATTGGTGAAGAGCCTGCACTCTGTAAGAGTCCGATAGGCCCATTTTCTGTTGATGGTATCTAACAGTGTGCTTGCCAGATAGGTAAGCTACCAGGAGCTTTAGGTCCGCTCTGTCAAGACCTTTTGTCTACGATCGCATCTAGAGGTTTGACAAGCACTTCTGCTTGACGAAGCCCCGGAAGGGAGAACTAGTAGCTCCTGCAGCCCATTTGCTGTACCATGGTTTCGATTGGGGTACCAACCATTAGTACATAACGGCGCAGGAGATGTTGCCAGTGTGGAGGCAACCTGTCGTGTTAGATCGTTAGCGATCGTGTTACCATCCACTCCCAAGTGTCTAGGCAGTCGACATAGCCCGACTTTGTTCCGTGCGGACAGGGTTTGGAGGTAGTTATGGCGTATCTTTAAACATCCTGGAGGAGATGCTCCAGGATAACAATGCCCTAATAGCAGCTTGGCTATCTGAATAAATCCATACGTTTGCTGCGCTATGTTACCTTGACCAGGATACTCAGGGCGCAGATATCTATGGCATGAATCTCCGACTTTCAAGACGCTGGGCCAGATGCCCATTGCGGTAGAGATTCGGGTGTTGGGTCCAACGATTCCAACACCTATACCCTGCTCAGTTTTGGAGCCATCCGTGAACCATTGTTGCCACCGGAGGTATGCACAGGGGCTGCCATCAGCCCTAGTCTCTCGACTTGAAAGAAGAGATCTAAATTTCTAAATTGGAAAAAAAAATATTTGTATATTTTTTTTAGAAAAAGTGAGTCAAATATAAGTGAAATTGTTAGATTAAGCTAATTTTTTTTTGTTCCATTGTTTTCAATATATATAAAAAATGTCTTATATTTTACGTATTGCGGATATTCTAATAAATGCGTCGATGAATTTGCAAAACTAAATGATTGCGTGTGTTAGAAGTTGTCAAGTACAGATGTTATTTGAGATGAAATACTTACCGAATTAAATTGATTATCAATCTAATGGTACTGCCATGAATGTGAATATTGCAATGAACGTTGAATTATTTCAGTCAAGACAGACCTGTGAAGCGTTACATTTGACTAATAGTTTTCATAGTTTAAATCGAGCTTATCTAAAAATCTAATATTTATCTAGATAAGCTAACTAGAGAATCTTACGATGTTTATTCACAGTTAAGAGTATTCAAAAAGTTTGGGCACAACAACGATTGCCAGGCCCACTAGTATTTTTATATTAATTCATATATACATTGTAAACATTTTTTTTAATAATCTCAGATTCAAAAACCAATCAAGACTTGCCAAGTTCATGAAAAACGTTTCTTCGACCTTTCACTGTTTTAAGCTAGGTACACACGATGCAAACAATTTGCAGCAAGTTGATTGCTGCAATCAAATTTGCGCGTGTAAACACGAGTGCAACCATTTTGCTGCAAACAAAGAACTTGCAAAATTTTATTGCAGCAATATTTTCAAGCAAATTATTTTCAACTTGCTGCAAATTGTTTGCATCGTGTGTACCTAGCTTTATACTATCTAAATCAAATAAATATTGCCAGGCAATTTATTGGCAATGATCTTTTTTTGTGTTTTGGCTGGCAAAAATGAAATTGTTTTTGTCTTCACGGTTTTGTTTTTATCTTTTTTTTTTGTCTATTATTTTTTTTATTTAAGGCACATTCAACCAATTGCCCTGGCCATGTGTCTGTCGCCAATACTTGTTGTTGTTGTTATTTGTATATTGCTTACAAAAGTGAAATTTATGTTGTCAGGTTAGCTAATTTATGCTTCATTTTAGCCAAAGAGCCAATGGTCAATATAGCCAAGCATTGTTTGGCTGTAAATAGAAAATTACGTAGCCGCCGCGTGCGCCACAAGCGAAGCGACAAAATGTGCAGCTAATTTGATTTTTCACAAGTGCAACGCTTTATGCGACAGCTGCAAGAGTAGCAAAAAAAAATACAATTTAAACATTTTTAAATGGCCAAAAATTGTTCTTGTTGATTTTTGAAAAATCTGCAACGAGCCGGTCAATTTTTGGGCTAGTGGCGTTTGAAAATATTTTATATCTGGCACTAAAAATAAAAATGGCGCAGTGCAACAAAAGCAACGACGACGGCGACGACATTTTAATTCAAGTTTGCTAAACTAGTGAGTCAGTCAAAATGTATGAAACAATCTATAAAAATATAAACAAAGTTTAGCAAAGGCGCAGTTGGAAAGGGGTGCCAATGGGCTAGCATGAAAAATCCTTTATTTTTATTAAACATAAACGGGAAATAGTTATTTTTATTATTTTACAAAAGATTTTTGTTATAGCCTGGTCGTGCTGAGCCATAGAATTGTTTTCAAATTTTTATGTTTGAAAATATTTTTATGTACAATAAATTTTTAAAGGTTTTTGGGCTTAAGGCCATTAATGTGGCCACCATTGCTCAAAACACTAGAAATTCATGAAGTAATAAAAATGACTTGGGCGCCGAGTAAATTCAATTAAAGTTTTGTACAATGGCTTTTAGATACTCTAAAAATATTGGCTATAAGTTGGTTGGCTTTAAGTTTGCTGCTATAAGTTTGTTGCTATAAGTTTGTTGGCTATAAGTTTTTTGGCTAGTTGCACCAGTGGTGAAGGGCATCTCTTGTACCTTTAACATCAATATATTAAAGAGTACTTCAGCTAAAATTCTAAGCCGAACCATAACGCTTGAGAAAATATTATAATTTACCACACTTTATAAGAACATTTCCATATCCTAAAGGGATAAATATCTATCTTCTAAAGTATATCTTCTAACTCTTCTTTGAATTGCTTTCTAGAGGTCGAAAAAAATACTACCAAGCTGTTAACATATGACCCTATGCTCCTCAAGGAATTAAAGGAATACAAAATTGATCTCGAAAAAGAACAAATTTTTATATATGGACACCAAATAAAACATATTTAGCAAAAGAAAAGTAAAGAAGTAAAGTGCATTTTTACAAGCATAAAATTATATAAAACTAAATTTTAAATTTCCAAGTTTGTACACTTATAGAAAAAATACATAAAACCCAAATTTCTGAAGCTGTTGAAAAAATAGTTTTGATTCACTTGTTCTACAGAATAAAATCTCTCGAGATTTTTAAAACGATTACTCATATCCGCCAACCTATTAAAAACAAATCATCTACGCCACTGCACAATCTACAAATCCAAACTTAAATGCAAATTTAAAAAAAATATATATATTTAAAATAAATATTAAAAAAAGAAAACCAGCTACTGGCCAGCTAAAAAGCTCAAAGGCGGAAACCGCATAAGTGTGGGCATAGGTCATGTCTTTGCTAGCCTCTAGACCCGATTTATCTATTCGATTCATGCAAATCAATCGATTTCTTTTACATTCTCACCTTGACGCTGTCGCTGACAGCCATGTCACACTAAAGGACAACTAAATTGTTTGTTTATGCTCATTAAAATGTACTTTGGAAAGACCACCCAAGTCTAGCTTGGGGCGAGGGGCAGAGCTGGTGGTGCACGTGACATTGTGGCACAATCGAAGCGAGAACAACGCCAGGGGTCTGGAAACCCTGCAGCGAAGGTAAAACAAAAATGCAGCGAAGAGTGAAAATGACAGCCCAGCAAACTGCGCACAGAACGAGGAATACTTTTGATTTTATGCTTAACTCAACACATGCCTAGATATACGTAGTCCAAGTGACGTCAAGGAAGAGGAGCTAGAGTTGTTTACAGTCTTTGAAATGGATAGAAGTTGGAATAAAATTGGGGAATGTGGCTTAAAATGGAATTTCTAAAATATATTTATGTTGTTTTTTATTGGACTTCACAATTGTGTGAAGTTTCATCAACACTGGTCCACAATTTCATATAGCTACCATACAAAAATTGAAACTGTGCCCTCTAATAATAGATCTGCTCATTGCGTTGCCTTTTATTTGTTGGATCATGGCACTAGATCACTTAATGAAGTTGAAGGACAACAAAACCGGTGTTATTTATAATAGAAAACCAAAGTTTTTGAAAAAGTGACCAAAAGTTTAAGAGATTGAATATGTCATATTAGAGAAAGTCTTGCTGGATAGTAATCAGATATTATTTTTAAAACACCAGTGCCATTAAATTTCGCTTCAAAAAGCATATTTTAATAAAATTCATTAATTACTCTTTATTTTATTTTAAACTAGTAAGCCCGGCAGACTTCGTCCTGTCCAAACTTTTTGAATACTCTTAAAGTGAATAAAGATCATAAGATTCTCTAGTTAGCTTATCTGGGAAATTTTTAGATTAGCTTGCAGCTCGATTTAAACTTGCACCATTATTAGCCGAATGTCGCGCTTCACGGGTCTGTCTTGACCGAATTCTTTCAAGTTCATTGCGATCTTCACGTTCCAGGGCAATACGATTAGATTGATGATTAATTTGATTCGTTTCTTCATTTCTGTTCAAAAACCTACGTATTGACAACTAACACACGCAAAATCGGAATTGAAATTCAACGACGCGTTCATGAGAACACCCGTAACACGTGAAACATTTTCTTTAATATAAGAAAAACAATTAACTAAGAAATATTAGTTAATCTGACAATGTACACAGTGCCACACTATAAAAAAAAATTAAAAAAAAAGTTGTCCAAAAATTAAAAAAAAAATGTTAGGTGTCGCAACCCTTATCACTTAGGGGTATGAAAAATAGATATTGGGCGATTCTCAGACCTACCCAATAGGCACACAAAATTTCATGAGAATCGGTCCAGCCGTTTCGGGAGGGTTTGGTAAACATTTAAAAAAAAACGTTACGGGTGGCTACCCTGGGTATAAAAACAAGATGTTGGCCTATTCTCAGACATACCCAATAGGCACACAAAGTTTCATGAGAATCGGTCCAGCCGCTTCGGAGGAGTATGGTTACTATCATTGTGAAACGAGAATTTTATATATAAGATAATTTAAGTTTTCAGAATATGTGTACGAAAGGATTTTTCGATACGATCAATAAGAAATAGAACACTTAGATGAACTTGAACATTAGACACATTCTCGAGGACTTGCTAAAAACTTTAAAAGCATTTTTATCGGAACCATGATTTTTATTAAAATTTCAAGCATATTATGATATACATATTTCTCCGATTCCCTTTATTCAAAGCATATTTGAAAGAGAGATTTAAAAATTAAAATTCGGGGACGATGTTTTGCGTGCACAGTCAACAAGAGCCGCCATTTTTCATCCGCCATTTTGAATTTCGTCGAAATAAAAATGTTCAATTATTGTTCAATAATCATTTAACAATCAAAACAAGAAATTTCCATAACTTTACACCATGCCACCATCTTCAACATCAAGACAACGCTTAAAAACTTCATACTTAGTCTAACCCATGACATGCAATAAGGCACTCAACCCACTCTGCCCACTCTGCCCAACCCACTCAATCAACCCTCGCTCTTGGCCTATAGAATATTGACTTTTTGCTGGCGCTTGCAGTTTTTGCTTTTTTTTTGTTTTGTCTCTGCTTGATTTTTGTTGTCATGGCTTATATGTATTATTATGTATTTTGTTGTTTTTCGCACTTATTATGGACTTAATAATAGCAAGTGACCAACTACACACATGTTCACACATTCACACCCATAAAGTACTACACATATGTACATACTTAGTATATAAGCCAAAAGCCATATGGCATTGAACTTTACTTGAACAAGTGGCAACAAAGTTTACACTACACTTCTGGCCCAACAATTGGCATGCGTTCTGGTCAAGGCAACTTGGACCAAGTCAACAGAGTGACAAAGTGCCACTCTACAGGGAAATAATCACTAAAGGCCCCCCCTCTACCCCTTCTATACCCACTTGATGTTTTTTGGATGTTTTTGGCTCTTATTTATGGCACGAAGACAATAAACTTGTTGTATGGCGGCATGTCAATGGCCAGAGATACGATACGAGAGTACGTGCCAAAAAATTGCCGGTTTGCATTTGACGCGTTGCTAATAAGTTGCTATAAGGTCACAACAGTTGCTACATTGTAGTTGTCAATAGTTGTCCAAAGTTGTACGTAGTTGTCTTCTGGTTATTGTGTTGGCTTTGGCCGGGTTTTCCACAACCCAAATTTGGGCAAAACCAGTGCAGTGCATCCGCAGTGGCCAGTTACTAAAAATACAAAAAACAACATCCAAAGCAAACCAAAGTGATGTTGATTGTCAGTTGAACTTGTTTGTTGGCGGATTTTCGTGTGTGTGCCATGCCACACATGCTACTTCACATCCAATCCACATCCACATCCGCCTTGACGCACAGAAAGTGGAGCAGCAGTGGCAACACACACAAACGAAAAAAAAAACCAATTGACCAGTTTCTACACCTGCCCGACTGTCATCACTTTTACACTGCTTTAAAAAAAAGTACGAAAAAAAAAAACAAATGGAGTTTCATGTTTAGTTCTCGTTCTTGTTTGAAAGTTAAATACACTGCAAGAAAATTTATTGATTTTTTGTTTGAAAGAAATTTTTTCTCGTAAATTATCAATTATGGCTATAGTCAAATATAGATAGTTGAAGGTAAAAATAAAAATGTCGATATTTTACTAAATTGCCTATGTTTCTAAAAATAATTTTTTTTGCAACACATTTTTTCACTTAAAAAAAATTATATTGTCAAGTAAAAAGACGGACTATTTGTTTCAATTGCATACATATGTGCATCTGTTCTCATGTAACTTCTAAGTCACTTATCATATTTTGGCATTTTAGGTACTATTAGAAGCGTCGTGATCATCTGCTGGCTATGTGACGTCATATTAAGGGGGGAAACCAGTTCAGACCGATCAAAAAATTGTTTTTTTTTATTGCATAAATTGTTAGTATAACTAGTCAAGAATATGTGTTCAAAATTTGAAAGCAAAATTCGCATTATTCCCAATGCTTTGAGGACTTAAGTGACCGCCCATCGGTCCGGAGTCGAAGCGCGCGGTAGTTAGAACGGAGCGTTTTTCTCGAAGTGACGTTTTTTCAACTTGTGGGCATTCTAGCTTAAAAAGTTATTGACCAATCGTTTTGAAATTGGGAGTGAACATTCTTAATTCAATTCAAATTTAGATGAACTTAATTCTGGGATTATATGATTATTAAAAAAATATTTTTTTATGAAAAAAAGGTGAAGAAATACGGGATAAGAACATAACATTGTCTTCAAACACATTAAAAAAAATCAATTTTTTTTTTTACACAATCAGGTTCATATTTTTAGGAAATGTGTTGCTAACGAAAAAAAAATTATGATGATTATTATGAAAATTGCAACCACAGGAATGCCCACCAGCAAAATACTCTCATGGCAATCGTCCATGGACAGCACGATCTAACGACACTATTTCCGGCGGAAATTACTTGAAAAAATTCTTAAGTTTACTTCAAAATATGAATAAAATACTCCAAAATTTAAAAAAAGTTATTTTTAACCTTTCCCTATTGAAAAAATTCACGAAAAACAACAAAATCTCGACCTCCTAAACCAGTCTCCTCCATTTATTTAAATATGGTACTCTCAAGAGGACATTTAGTCATGAAAAAAAATTTTTAGTGATGCATAGCAACTGAAAGAGCTTGGTGAAGCAATTATAAATAGAAATCGGCGAAAATAAGTGAAGCGGGCCACTTTTTCCTCAACATCTCCGATTATTTATAGAGTTAGTGATAACTGAAAATTTGGTTCATTTTTAGACTCTTCTTTAACAAGTCATATCTCCTAAACGAATAAAGATGATATTGACATGCATTATTTTTGATGGTAGCTAAAATGTTAAAATTTATAAAACAAAAATTGTATTTTTTAAGATATTTTTTTATTTTTAATCATTTCTAATTTTAAAATTCTTTAAAAAAAGTGTTAATGTCATTTTGTGGAATTAAATTCACGGCAAAATAAAAATTTGTGTAACTCCTATTATTCTATAAATTATGCTTATTTTTGTGATAGCATATTCCCATAGTAAAACAGTACCTCGAAAAATGGAAAAATCATCGTAATCGGTAATGATGAGAAAAAAAGTGGCCCGCCTCACTTATATTGATCGAATTTAATCAAAACAATTTGGTGCAGAAAATTTTAAAAATTAGTTTTCGCCAAAATATGTTTTATTTTAAGAGAATTACTAAATTATAACATTCCTCCAGTTTTTCCCTAAAAAATTGATTTATTCCGAACTTATAGCCTGTTTTGAGGCTATAAGCTCGGAATAAAATTTTTATTAAATTTAATTACAAAAATTAAATTAAAAATTTAAAAAACCCCGACACAAGAACTTAAGTAATTTTCATTTAAAAAGTAAAAAATAATAAAAGAAACTTAATGTTAAAGTATCTGAGAATCTATTAATAATTCTAAAAAAATACGTCGCGTTGGGGGACACGCGAGGGCAGACGTCGTTGACGGTCGTATCTTACATGCAAATTTTTTGAAGTAATTCTATGAAAGTTTTGAAGTATTTTCTTAATTTTATTTTTAAGTTCATCTTTGTTGCTTAATTAGACTATTTGTATTTAAATTGTTAGTTTAGGAGCGGTCCCCCAACGCGACGTATTTTTTTTAGAATTATTAATAGATTCTTAGGTACTTTAACATTAAGTTTCTTTTATTATTTTTTACTTTTTAAATGAAAATTACTTAAGTTCTTGTGTCGGGGGTTTTTTAAATTTTTAATTTAATTTTTTATTTCATACTTTTTATAGGTAGGTTAGGTTAAGTTAGACTTTAGTATATTATAATATACTTACTATAATTTAGATTCTTCTTAAGGTATAGATTACATTTAAGGTCAAGCTCGTTTGCTTTTTTTTACGCATTCTTCCCACTTTCACTCCTCACAACTTTTAAACAGCTCAACCGATTTTCATCAAACATGTTTAGGAACACTCGCACATAAGTCACATTTAATACAAAAAAAAACTAAATTGAAATCACTGCATGCGTTCGGGAGTTATGATGCCACAGACAGACAGACAGACAGACAGACAAATTTTAAGCCAATCGGACAAAGTTGATGTTTTTTCCCCACTTTTACTCCCCACAATTTTTAAACGGCTCAACCGATTTTCATCAAACATGTCTAACAACACTCGCACATAATTCACCTTTAATACAAAAAACTAAATTGAAATCACTGCATGCGTTCGGGAGTTACGATGCCATAGATAGACAGACAAACAGACAGACAGACACGTCAAACTTATAACCCCCCTCTTTTTGCGTCGGGGGTTAAAAAATAGTTTCAAAAAGCTAAAACATACCAACTGAAAAATCACTTACTGAAACGCATAAATCAAGAAAATGTTCTAATAATATAATAAATATATACAAACTATTTAGTATCTATCGCTTATTAAACATGCAACTTATTTTATATACATATTATACATATATATTATATTTTAAACTATTTAATACATATTTATAGGTATGTTCAAAGGACAGCTGTGCTCATTTGCCACTATGATGAATATGTATTAAATAGATTAAAATAATTATAAGTCAGTTTTTTGTTTAATGAATATTTATTATAGATATACATAACAATCTTAGATGAGAATATTTTCTTGTTTTATGTACTAGAGCGTGATTTTTCGGTATGTTGGCTTCAGTTTTTTTTTTACCTTTTTTTATATATTTCTTGAAGCATTTTGGGAAATATGAATATATACATATTCAGCTTACAGATATAATTTTTAAGAGAAGTTGAGATCAGTTTTAAATTAAAAAAAAAAAGTATTTAACAAGGTTAAAAATAATATTGTTTATATTTTTTTCTGGATCAAGGATTTACTTTCCTTAACACTATTACTTTTTAGAATTTATTTCTGTCCTTTTATGGCCACCTTGTATTTTTCACTATTGTGTAATCAAACCACAGATATGAAGAGATTTAAAATGTATCCAAAATTGCGCATATAAGAGATCTTCATAAATGTATCCAAAGCTATAGATGAATATTCAAAACACTAAATAAACACAAAAAAGTTTTACTGTTTTGCCAGCTAAATAGTGTACCCATCCATCCAAAGAGTTTACAGCAAATTTCGAGTACAATGTCGAGTTAGACGGTTCATTCACTAGGCGAAATGGAGACATTTGGTATGCTCTGTGCATTAAGTTAGATTCAAAGAATTTTGCAGCTCCACATAATGCCGTATTGTAAAGTTAAGTTAGAAATGAATACTGTCCAAAAGAATTTTTACAGAAGCTAAATATTCCGATAGACCAATTTTATTGACGATAAGTTTTGATATCCTCTTCTAGAATTCTTGACCTTATCTTGATCTATTCCTGTATATGCCGACTATTTACGACTCTCAGTAGGCCTTTAGATTTAGTTTGAATCTTTTATTGACTTTGTGTAATGTGTCAATTTTAGTAGTTGTCAACAACAAGAACTTAACACAACAAATTAGTTTTCCGAGAAATTTTTTCTATACTTTACATTTTTTCCATATACGAAAATATAAGAAATCTTCATGAATGCATCCAAAGCAACAGATGACTATCCAAAACACTAAATAAACACACAAGAGTTTTACTGTATTGCCAACTAAATAGTGTACCCATCCATCCAGAGAGTGTACAGCAAGTTTTAAGTACAATTTCAAGTTATGCAGTTCATTCACTATGCGAAATGAAGACATTTAACAAATTACTTACCGAGAGATTTTTTCTATACTGCACGACATGCGATTTGGGGACTCTGATGCATTGTCCATTACAGCAAGAGGATCTGCCTGCAGCACGCTATCAGGAGTGTCGGTAGATGCCGCCGTGTGGTCCATTTACGTGAGTATTAATCGGATCGCTAGGAGTGGCTTCAAGTGTCACGATACGTTCCTCAAACTCATCACAAATTTTTTGATCCACCCCAGTATTAGCCGGAGCGCTATTACACGACATGAGATGGGACTCGGATGCATTACCCTCAGGCACAGTTCCCGCCATCTAGTCCTCCTCACCATCTACATTAACCGGATCGCTGGGAGTTTTTGTCATCTGGCCCTACTCACCGTCATTATTAACCGGATCGCTAGGAGTGGCTTAAAGTATCACATTGGGCTGCTCAATCTCATCGATATCTGGTGCCCAGAGTGCGATTTTTTGATCAACTGCAATATTAATCGGATCGCTGGTACACTGTGCCTGAGGACAATGCATCCAATCAGAGGATGCATTGTCCTCAGGGACAGTTACCGCCATCTGTTCCTCCTCGCCGTCTATATTAACCGGAGCGCTAGGAGTGGCTTAAAGTATCACATTGGTCTAATCAAGCTCATCGATAGCTGGTGCACAGAGTATCATTTTGCGATCCATGTTTTTTAGCGAAATTTTCCTTGGAAAATTGATTTTTATCATTGGCGGAAAGGTGTCTCCCTTTACGGCATGTTTGTTGGTACATGTCTGTCGGAAGCATATTCTTATTTTACACATTTAGTGTCTATAGTTTAGGAAGGATATATGGGATACTTGGTGTTTCTTGTTGGACGGCATTATATTTTAGTTAGCAAAAAAGAATTTAGAAATATATTTATTTTATGCATTAAAAATACATCCAATACATATTATTAAAAAAAATGTAAATTTTTTAATTCAAAATGTTTCCTTCTATTTACAAAAAAAATGAATTTATTTGGTAGATATGATTTGTCAAAGAAAAGTCTAAACAAAAAATCCATTATTCAGCGCTCGATAACTCCATAAATAATCAGAAATTTCCAGTCTAAATTTACGTGGTATAAAAAACTTCTAATTGGAAGAGCTGGCCCGCTTCACTTATTTTTGCCGATACGTATCTTTTTTCTTTTAATGTTTCAAACTCCGCTGCAACCTTTTTTTCAGTGTACTCTAGTTGTTGGCAACATTTGTTGCAGTTCTTGTTTTTATTTGTTTTCTCACTCGCACTTTGCTTAATTAAAACGCTTTAAGTCAATTAATGCGAAAGAGAAATTCTTAAGCCTGCAAAAACTTTCGGTCGCAAATGCAGTCCGAACTAAAAAAAAAATAAAGCATCTTCGACTTTGACTATATCTGTGAAAGTAGCTCTTCGATGTCGGCTTTTTGTCTAATTTGTGGTCGAAAGCTGTTCAGCTGCTTTATGGCTTAAACTATCAGCTAAAAGACATAAAAAAAAACATAATCATAATTATGTTCATTTGGATTTGGTTTTGTAGCTACAACTTGATGGCGTTAATTGCCTTGCATTTCGATTCACTCTTAAATGGGTCGCGCCCACGGATATCTTGCAAATTGCTGGCAAATCTTCTAATTAACATCTAAACGAAGTTGTTACAGAGCAATGAAAAAAAAAGCCAGTGCATATGACTTTTCCTTCATTTTTCTGGTCTCTCTTGCTGACTTTTTATCTCTTGGCTAATTGACAATTTGAGTAATGAGTCAATAATTGGTTATAATTCCGACGGAAAGTGGAGCAATAACAAATTGAAACATTTGCAGTGTTTTCTTAGCAATTTGCCAATTGACAAAGTGAAAAACCAGAGACGGATGTAGAATGCAATTTTGGAAGTGGGGTTCCCAACCTCATTCTGACTGGTGTTTTGTATCCCATGACTCTTCTCCTGTAGCTTACACTTCTTGAAACTTTTTATCAGGTAATGGTTGTTGCTTTTCACCACAACTTATACGAGTTGTTTCTGTGTGGTCTGGAGCTCAGAACCTTCCACTTAGATATGCACTGCTTGAGCCCTGCTATCTTGTAACAGTTGTATTTCTCTATTGATGACCTTCGACGAGTCACCAAAAATATTGGGAGCGGGAATGAACCCTGGGACCTTTACCCCCTGACCACTTAAAAAATCAGATATTTCGGGGTGGTCTGAAGTACAGGATCTACCTCGTGCACTGATTGGACACTGTTGTCGAGTAGAGCCCGTTGCCATACCGGAGACTCGCACCAACTGTTTGGACCTTATTATCTTGTAGTTGTATTTCTCTTTTGAAGACTCACGACAAGTCACTACAAATGTTTGAAGTGGAATGAAAGCCAGTTACTTAGGGGTGATCTAAAGCGTAGGATCTACCTCCTGCACTGCTTGGACACTGTTATCTAGTAGAAGACGTTGCCATACCGAAGACTCGCTTGGGCCTTGTTATCTTGTAACACTCACATTTCTCTATTTAAGACCTGTGACAAGTGACTACAAATATTTAAAGTGAAATGAAACCCAGGACCTTGCTCCCTGGATCACTAACCAAAGCAGCTCAGCAGTCTTATCTAGCAGAAGCTGTTTCCACCCCGAAGACCTAGCACCACTTAGCGCAGCTACCACAAAAATTTCGGAGATCATAAACTTTTTCCAGGGTCCAGCACTTTTTAAACTCAAGATTCATCAAGACAGATATTTCCTTGTTGTCACCAACGTACCACCCTGCCCCTTTAACCGCCACTGAACCTTGGACCTTGTTATCTTGTTGCCATTTGTATTTCCCCCCCAAAACACAGATATCGCCACCAAAGACCACACCTCTGACGTCAAATGCAGTCCACAAACACAACAATAACAAACAGACAGACAGACATGACTGACTAACTATCTGACTAAAGACTCACTCACTCTGATGGACTTGAACCAACTGATAAACCGGTTAATGCGCATTTGCCCCCATAAGGTTTTGTATTTATCGTATCATGCAAAAACTGCTGTTTAAAATAGCTTTAAATGATTAAAAGAATTCTGTATCGTTTTTTTTCTTTCTCCATTTTTATTTTAATTGCGGCAAAACGTATGGAATGGAATTGCAAAGTTGATCGCCCTCGCGCAGACTGGTACGATATGACCGACCGTACTATGTAAGAAAACAATAACAACAAGCCATAAAAGCCATAAAAACAATTAAAAAAAGTGACGGACTTTGTATGACAATAAATAGAAGTTACCAAAAACATTCAGAACAACCCAAACAACAACAACAATAGCTTGAAGCATCTTGAACCCGTCGGAGATTTTTATCTGGTGTGAATTTTTTGTCAAACGCGTTTGCTTATTCCATGAAATTAAGTTGCTCTTGTTATGCTCTACATAAAAAGGTTGTATTAGAAATTTTAGGATGTATGGAACATGTCATTTACCTATTGTTTTTTATATTATATTGTGATAGTTTATTTCAAATATAATTGTAAGTAGTCTTAAATACCTAGATAGGAGGTGAAAATGTGGCAAGAATACATAATTTTCTGTAGATCTTATGGATGTGCAGTAAAAGGAAATCTAATCCTTAATTTGTGATTTTTATTCAGAGTTTATAGAGTCACTTTAAATTTTTTTTGTATTTAAGTTTTATTGTCTTAACCCAAATAAGCTTGAGTTATTTTATAATTGCAGGATATACGCTCCTTTAAAAAAAAAAATAAAAAAAATTTGCTTCTTCTTAACTTAATGTCATGTGGAGGGCACCATATTTAATTTTATTTGAGAAGTCCAGCCTATAACCATAAGAAGAAGCTTCCAAGGATACCTTAATTTTTAAATAATGCCAAGCCGCTAAGAAGTTACGAGAGAACAGATAAACATACTTGAACTATAGGTCAAGCAAATAGCGTTTCATTTTACTTCCCATACCCGATATATAACCGAAAATATTACATGCGTTCCTAAAAACGAAGATACTACGCGATCTCGGGCTTGTGCTCTCCAACATCTCAGTCCCAAGTTCTTGGCATCTTGATCGATTCCATTCAACTATCTCAACTTCGGTCGACCTCTTCTTGGGTTACCTATCTATCTCTTTATCTAATGCGATTCACAATTACACTTCTTAGTTTCCTTAATATAAAAATCTTAGGGTGAAAAATATTATTATTTATTTGTTAATGAGGTTTAATGTTTTTAAAATAGGAATTCGAGAAAGATTACTCTTAAGAGGTCAACTAACCCAAAAATTACTTACGTCTTCAAAACAAGTTTATTCCAAATCCCAAATGGTGTGCCGGAAAACCTTTTAGATCACATTTTGGGCCAACAACAAGTTTTCAAAAGCCAGAAATGTATGTCTTAAAAGTTTAAGCTTAATTGAAATACAAAAGCAACCTGATAAGGTTCAGATTGGGCTGATTATAACCAGCGTTCAACAATAATAAAAGATGTTAAAGCTGGGCTTTAGAATATTTAGATCGACTTCAAAATCACATTGGGTGTACAATTAGAAAACCGCCGTTTTTCTCATGATTTGGGGCTTTATTGTAAAAAACTCGTTAAATACTCATTCTTCAAAATAATTTCCATTGTTAGCCGCAACCTTTTCCCATCTTTTTGGCAGCTTCTGAATTCCTCGTCGGCAAAATTGTTCTTCTTTTGACGCGATCCACAAATCGATCTAATTTTTGGCTTCTTCGAAAGAACGAAAGTGCTGTTCGGCCAGGTCATGCGTCATCAATCGGAATGAGCAAAAATCAGAAAGGGCGATGTCAGGAGAGTACGGCGGGTGGGGTAGGATGTAGCATTTCAAAGTTTCCAGGTATGTTTTCACTACCTTGGAAACATGCGGCGTTGTCATGTAGAAGTAAGACCTTATCGTGTCTTTCCGAGTATTGCGGGCACTTTTCCTTCAACGCTCGACGCAGGCGTATTAGTTGCGCCCTATACAAGGGTCCTGTAATGGTTTCGTCTGGATGCAAGAGTTCATACTACAATACGCCGAGCTGGTCCCGCCAAATACAGAGCATCAGCTTCGAGCCATGAATGTTCGGTTTAGCTGTTGAAGTTGTAAGACGTTAGCAGTTGGCTGGAAGCACTATCTGACCCACGCGGGATTTCAGTTTTCGACTCCCTTCCCGAAAATAAGGCTGGAAATTTTGTTATACCTCTGAAGTGAAAAATCCCGCCTAAGGCTAAATTCTGGATCCGCAATCGGCTGCAGTAAATTTGATCTTTTTTGTTAAACTATACAGAGGTCCAACAATCCGCTGGATAAGACGACAGCAAGATTAAGACACGGAGCTTGCAGAACTGACAACCTCCTAAGGCATGGCAAGACATGGCAGAACAAACCTACATCCTTAAGCCAACACCAAATCTGCTAATTTCTCAGCAAGAGTATCCCAACTTTGTAACAACAACCTAAGCTGTTCTTTCAGGTTGTGGTTATTGTTGTTATTGGGGCCGTTGACGTATCTCACGTCTTTACGTAGCAGACAAGTTCGCCAAGTGCGGGGGTGTCCATGCTTATGGGCTACTACGTCGTTCAATCATGACCAAATTTGGTTAATTTTTTTTGCTCCAGCAAATTTGCTTTTTGTTTTGATAGAGTTTTGAGTTCCAACAAATCGTACGTTCTGTAAACCTCTAATTTATAGCAGTTCAGCTCCTTGGCATATTATACGGTTTCTAATTGGAGACGCGGCAGATACAATGAAAAAATAAAAATAAAACGAACAGACACAACAAAAAAAAATCAAAGTGTAAAAAAGGCATTAAAAAAGTTTTCTACAACTTTTCATTGAACACACACGCAACTGATTTAGCCCAAAACCTGTGCGAACCCTTTTGTATATGGGACTTGTATTTGTGGCCTACCTCGACGTGCCTTTTACCATAATATACAGTCCAAGCAATAACAACAACAACACCACGAACTACAACAACAAGAGTTGTGGTCCGGTCGTACGTTTCGTTTTATCTCATAATAATCTACGCGCATGTGCGGCATATCTTTTCAGTCAATTTCAAGTACATTTTGCCTTTTTTGTTGTATGCCACCGCTTGATGCAAGAAGCCAGAGGAGAGCTTCAGTTATAGCCAGTCCGCCACATAGCAAACAACATACAACAAAACAAACTACAGCCATGAGACAGGGAAAGAAAATGAGATGAAGTCGTGGGGGTAGTCGAACGCTGAACACTCTCTGTTCCAGTGTCGATTCAATATATTTGATCTTGTGATATGGTGTAGAGATGATATCGAAAAGGAATCAGTTTTTCAATCCTAATAAAGGACTTTATTATTTGTTTTGCTCTATCCCGCTGTTTTCAAAGTAATATCCCAGCGATACAGTCATTTATTCTGGTCCTTGAAGCGTGCCAAAAAGTCCGCTTATTACCGCGCAGGGACTCACGCTGAAGCTTTATAATAGATTTAAATCGTTGTTCTCGGAGCTTTTGATGGAAATAATCACGGAGTTAACGTCTGGTCCCTTATTCATCTAACCTTGATCTTCTTAATGGAAATAATTAGAAGTCAGACAGAGTTAAGGTCTGACCATATCGCTCCTGGAACAACATTTTGAATTTATTGTAGAGATTCTGTGTGAATCGCTGTGGAACGACATTTGTGAAAATTTGGACGAAAAGCTCATGAAGAGTCAATGCCGTGTAATCATTTTTGGTTACAAACGAGATTTAACTCTCTTGAGACACATATGATCCTTCAAAATTGTTTGAATGGATCCTATCAAGGATAATGTCAACCATATCGACAAGATCTTTTTACCATTTTCGTGCATTAATTCTTTGATCGATTAAAACGTCAAACATATCGAATAGATCTCTTTACTATTTACGAGCATAAATTCTTTGATCTTCTTCAGGCTGTTTGCATCTCGCCCTAACCTTTCGTCATTTTAAGTGGTATTTTTTTAGTTTGAAACAGAACTATGAACTTATATTTGGTAATTTTTAATATTAAGTATGGAATGGGCTGCAACGAAAACAAGGTGAACATCGTTTTATTTGTCGACTATATTTATAATTTTCGTACGTTTCATTCCTATTTTCATTATAGAAATATTACCTTGATTTTACCAGATTACCTCGACGTATTGAGGGGAGCAGCTATTGTCTTAGTTCCAAAAAATATTGTACCTTTTTATATTTTGCAAGCTCACACATAAACTTGGAAAGTAGTTTCCTGACATTGTTCTTAGTAGAAAGTGTCTAGAGTATAATAATATATGCACACAAGCACAAGCTCCTTAGCAGAGTGTCAAATTGGGTTAATTTTCACCCTCAAAACGTAAAATTCTACTACAGGGTAGTGGGTTCTTGATTCGAAAAACTTCACCTTGCAATGTGCACAGCTCGATCAAGATCAAAGGATCTTACTCCCCAGATAGAGTTAACAGATGGTACCAGTAAAAAAAGCGGACATTCCACAAGAATTAGTTGTCGATAAATACAAAACATTTGCTTGAGATTAATCCATTGAAACACGCGACATTCTTGAAATGAATGGATCCGCTTCCCCCAGTATGTAAGTGCTTGATCAAAAACTTTGAAACCTTGTTTTTCAAAATGATCACATTCAGTATCTTGGCCTTCACTTCGGGTTTTCTACAGAATACTTTTAACTTTTAAAAGCAAAAATTTATGTTTGTATCTGTTGCGTAAGGTGTTAAGAACAAATTCAATCAGCTCCAAAATTTCCAAAATGTTGTTAGATTCTTTTTCTAACGCTAACCGTTTGTCATAGATAATTTACATATAAGAGACATCGAAATACAAAAACGTTCAGAAAAATCGCTTACAAAGAAATTTTTTTGATTTTTGGAGGTTCTCATAGGACACAAAATGTGATAATCCAAAAATTATCAAAGTCCGATTTGTTTTCGTAATCGGATCCACTTTTGAAGAAAATATACTTAAATGCTTGGTAAAAGATATGAAAATGTTATGTATGACAAAAATTGATCGACTTAATCGAATGAAAAAAAGCGAACATTTCTGCAAAAAACCGTATAAGCGAACACGAGACTGAAAATGGGAACATGTTCGCATAAAAGCGGACACATGGTAACCCTATTCCTAGAACACAACACTGATCACCAGAATCCAATTCCGAATCGAAGGTTTTCATTTTTGTACCAACAACTTGTGCTCTGCCATGCCTCCATCGACTTGTCGCATACATTTCAAAAATCTATAATACCCTTAACCCTATATAGAGATTTAGGGTATAAACAAACTACAGCAAAAGAAGAGTCAACAACAATAACAACAAAAACAACAACAAGTAGGAACACAGGCCAAGGCACACCAGGCAGAGTGCAGACAATATTTGTCGGTCAAAATCAAAATCAGTCCCAGGCTTTGTTCGCTCAATTCCGAGAATCGTGGACCAGTTATGAAACAAGTCTGCAACACACACACACACGCACATACACACATACAGACGCTCACACAGATACAAAAGCAAAGGGGAGCGCCAAGTGAGTGAGACGCATAGCACAAAAGAAAAGAGATAGCTAGCAAGCTGGCACGGCGGCGGTGTTGAAAACAATAAAGAACGGCAGGCAACTGCCTCAAGCAATGAGCAATGGGTTTTTGGGTCTGGGCCTGGGCTTGGGCCTGGACGCGGGCTTGGAACTCAGCTGCGAGCCCTGCCAGATCAACTACGAGTTGTGCCTGTTGTTGTTGTTGTTGCTGTTCGTCTCGTTAGGTGCGCATGCGCGCAGCTCAAAATACTTTATGGTCGCTTGGTTAACCTGGGGAGCTGCTGCTCTGCGCCGCGTCCCCCTCCCTGCCGCCTGCTCAGTCTGTTTGTCTGGAACTTTGATTTTGCTTTATGTACTACCTGCCACTTAGCTTTCTTTAGATCTCTGGTGTGTGTGTGTTGGTGTGTGTGCGTGTAGCGACTGCAACTTAATTTCTTGCTGCTGTCGACTGCGTTGCAAGTACTTCATCATGTTTGGGCGCAATAATAATAAATTAACAAACCAAGCAACACACACACACACACACATACAAAGATCCATACCCATTCTCATAGAGATGGGCTCAGTCAAACGTCAGCGAGGCAGAACTTCCCGACTTGTCTAGCATTTCAATATAACTTTTAATAACTTGGAGCCAGTCTTGTGTACAACTTTAAGTTGCCTTCAATTTACAGCGCTCCCTTGACATTAAAAAAAAAACAACAACAAAAAACTGCAGCTGTGCCGACACTCATACGAGCACACATAAAAACAGCTTAAAGTGACTTCATTTTAGCAAACGCTGGCCAGGCACACACCATCTCTAAAGATCTTTACATCTCCACATCTGCATCGATGGCTTTGGCTTCCCTTTTGGCTCATAAATTAATATAAGAACAAGAAAATGCAAAGCTTTGTGGGCAACGCATTTTGCATACACTTTAGTTAAGGGGATTTTGGGACATCCAGAAGCTGCAGTTTTTGAGAAGATCGTTTTTGGAATAAATCGGCGGTACAGCGTAAAATAGATCTGAATAATTAAATTTTGCTCCATAGTATTTGGACATGTTATCCGAATACTTAATTGCTAGTGAATCCAAAATAAATTGACACAATAAGTTCAAAAGTACACTGAACTAATTTAAAAAAAAATTCGTCTATATTTTAAAATTCCATTTATGCCAATTTTACTATAGATTTTTTTTTTTTATAAATGTAAATATTCTTTGATATTCTTACATTCTATTTATGCCAATTTTAATTATTATTATTTTTTTTAATCATACGAAAGAATAGAAAATTAAAAAAAAAAAAAATGAATCAACTCAAAAAATTGGAAAAAGAATTTTTGCCATATTTTCCCATTGTTCGTGTTTTATGTAAACAAATTTCAAAGCCTTGGAAAAATGGTTCATTTAATAAAATATCCTTTTAATGAGAATAGCATAGTAGTCAGGGGTAAAACGAAAGGGGTGGAGCTGTTTTAACAAAGAGTAAGGAAAATATGAGAACATATACTATATATAAAAAAAAAAGTGAAATTGGGAGTTCTTAAAACAGAAACGAACAATATTTATTTTTTCGTTTTATACTTTACAGAGCACTGCCGAATATTTAAGGATCTACGAACTCTTCTTATAGGAAAAAATATTTGATTAGTTTTCTTTATATGAACTCTTCAAAATATACAATTTAAAAAAAAAAACAGCATTATTTTTATAAGGTTTAGATTTTTTTTAAAAATATTTTTTTAGATTTGCTATTTTTGGTTAAAGAGCTATTTTGCATGAAATTTATTTAGCCAAACATTTGACATAATCTTATTGGATCATTGAAAATTCATTATTATCATTGGCGAGGCAGTCCTAATCGCGTCTTTATCGTATAGTTTTCGCCTACATTCGTCGCGATCTCGGTCTTGTGTTTTCCAATATCTCAGACCTAAGACTTCGTCATCTTGACCAACCCTATCCAATCATTTCAACTACGGTCGACCTTCACAATGCCCAATCATAATTCGTTTGCTAATTTTAAAATTTGTAAACCTTTTTTTAATGTTTCTTTTGTTGAAGATATTTTAGGAAATTCATGACAAGAAAAATATCCATCGAACAACTAATATATATGGATATCTGATTTAAGTTTCGTTCTTTTTACTTATAACTTCAATGTTTTTAAGACGGAAGAAAATATAAGAACTTTTTTAAAACAAGTTAATTTTTCTTATTTATGAAACTAAATTTCATTCAATAGCTTTAAAATCAAAAGTGTTATCAGACAAGGACAAGCATTAGAACTATTGAAATTCAAGTCCATATTTCTAAACTTTAAAAATTACATTCTAGTATTATAGCCTTAAAATCAAAAGAATTATTAGAAAACGTCGGAGAAAAGCTTGAGAACTATTAAAAAGTTCCGATTTCTGGATTGAATCCGCTCAGAAGACAGTATGAGAACTATTTAAAAACGAGTTCACATTTCTAGCTTTATGTTTTTTATTCTATTTAGATAGCTTTAAAATCAAAAGTTTTATTAGACAGTGACGGAGGACAGCATCAGAACTATTTGAAAATGAGTTCCGATATCTAGTTTTAGGCCATTAGTACAGCTGGTAAGAAAGCATGGACCTTTTTAAAAATGAGTTCAGATATGCATCTTTGTGAACAGAATTCCCTTCACAGTGACAACTTCCTCAAAAGAAACTTAATCAAATTGAGTTATACCAAAATTTTGGAAACTTCTTATAATGAACTGGTCATTATTCTCCTATTAGAGCCATTTCTCCCAAAATCTATGTTAAGGTAACTAACACTGACATTACGCAGAAAGAAGAATCCCGGGCTTCAAAATTCATTATCCCTGTGCTATCTGATTTGGTTTATAATTTTTCAGAAGTGTCTGTTTTGTATCCCCTGGATTTATACCCACATTAGTACCAAAAAGCTTTTCCCATGCTATGAACTCCTGGAAAGGTGACTTAAGTTTAAGCAAGAAGCTAATACGTTACAAACTTCTCGACAAACTCATAACAACGCAATCATCATAAAGCGTATAACAACTTTTTGCAGAAGTTGTTTGTAGTTCTTATTGTTGTTGTTGTGGTTGGTGTTGTTGTTGCAGTAACAGCAAATGCGCAACAAATCGAAAATGAGCAACGAAAAAGTTGCAGATCTTTTTAGCGCCCAACTTTTTTATGTATGTCTTATTTTTTTTTCTTCAAAATTTATGCTCATCGCCTTGTGGTTCCAGTCTGAGATTTGTTTTTTTTTATATTTATTTTTATCTGCAACGAAGGTAGTAGAATACTATATATGCAAAACAAGTTGCAAACAAACACGTAGGTGGCTTGCCACATTGAAAAGTTGTCCTGCGAGTCTGGCAGCAAATTGAGACCTCCAGCAAAGTTGTTGCGTTCAACATAATCATAAGTATTTTTTTATGGGGCGACAATTCTTGCCACTTTTTGAAGCGCAGCAGCAACAAACAAAAGACTTAGGCGACAAACTTGCTTTCGCAAAATTGTCTTATAAAGCTTGAAGCACTTTCACTGCTTCGAACATTCTATTCTATTATGCTCTGGTGCTGAAATAGAAAGTATCTTTTGATAGATCGCATTACAAATCGAAATGAATTTCACGAGTTCCACGTTTATAATTAAAATTTTTTGACTTCTTTCACTTTTACCATGCAAATAGTCGAACCCTAAAAATTTGCAATTTAATTTTAGCTCACGTTATTTTTTTGCTTAAACGTTTTTTTTTTTAACTGGAAAGTGAAGTTTTTATTTTTTTTATTAATTGTTATAGCATTTCGTGCAATTTTTTATTATCGCTAGACTGTTTTGATGCGCATATAAAGATAAAGACTTTTAAATAACAATGAATATAGCTGGTTTATATACAATAAATGCCAAATAAATATTTGTTTAACTTACAGTTACAGCTGGAATATAAAAAAATGGTAGCTCCCAATTAGCATTCCTATTATAATAAACTTAATCAAGTCCAAGTTATGCCAAAATATAAAAAAAACGAGTTCATTGACCAGTTTTGTGCTTTGTTTCGTTTAGCAAAGACACAAACCATTTGGCAAGACATGACAGCATATCATTAATTATCCAATTGATCAAGCAATAAAAAATTTACATAATTTGTAAGCATAACATTTATATATAATATGCATTTGAGGCCTGAAATAAATGTACTGGGTGGAAATATGGAAATCTATAGCAGACCCAGCCCACATTTTAACCATTTAAATATTTCATAAATCGCTATTATTGTTGTCAGCACATATGCAATCATTTTTTTGCTTTGTACCCGCTATTTGTAGAGTAAAGAAGTATATTGAGTTCGGTAGATTGTATGTAACAGGCGGGTAGAAATATATTTTATACTCTTAAAAAGCAATATATCATAAAATATCGATAATCAGGAATAGCCAAGTCGGTAGAGATATACCATATACGTCTGCCTATATAAACGCCGAGCTCTTGCGGACGATAAATGCAGGAAAAATTATATTTAACCAAATTTAAAGCCCCTAATAAAATAAGCTCTCCTTTCCTTATATAAGACCCTCATCAAATAAGTTCTCACACTGTCCCCTCTCCTTACCTACAGTTTTTAATCTTTTGACGTTATTTGTTTTTATACTTTTATTATCTTTATGTACAATCTATCCATGGATAATAAGAAAATGGTTCATATTAACGACACAGCAAAACATACAACCTTATGTTATAAGTAGAAATATAAGAATTAAAATAGTAGACGCAGACAAAACAGTGTTGTCCTAATATTTTATTGATTACGTAAGACTGCGCTTCCATCGTTTCATAGATGGCGCCAGCAGTAACAGCAGCTCTTCTGTTTTGATTGCGGGTGTAACAAATGGATATTACCAGATTTTAAAGATCTTAGACCCAAAATGTTCGTAAATGAATTGTCTTTCGGCCTAAAGCTTCATTTTACAAAAATGTTTCTCGTTAATAAAAAGTACACCAAAAATTTGTCATTTTGAAAAATGGTCGAACATAACACTTTTTTCGACTATTGTTGCTTGTGACTTCAATATTTTTTAGTTAATTTAGTTTACTTATCACCGTAAAGTCCGATTCTTACCTTTCGTTCAAATTGTAGACACGAAATTTTTTGTTCACGAGATATTGGCGAAAAACTTAAACAAGTGTCAAAATACATATTTTCCGCAAAAATACCGAAAACGTGGCTTAAGATAAAACCATAAATGTTATTTTCGTGTATCTCAAAATTATCGTAAAAAACCCTATTTAACGAAAGTTCACTCTTTAAATTTGTAAATTAGTGTTATATATAATTTATATTATTTTAATTATTAATTAAATTGACGACATATGTCAAAGTTTCTCATTCGAAACAAAAATCAGCTGATTGTAGTGTGACAATATTCAATGGATACCAAAAAATAAAACATAAATCCATCAAAAAATATATCTTTTCGATTATATGCACACGGTTGTCATTATGCCAGTAATTAACTTGCAGTTCTTATGAGGTGGTTCACCTGAACTATATCACCATTATCATAATTTTCTTTATCTCCTACAAAAAAAGGTCCTCGTGGAGTTGATAGACCTTTTCAAAAAAAAAAAAAAACTAATAACTAAAGGAACCAAGAAAACAAAAGTTCATAAATACCCTTTCAAAACCCGCTGCCTGAAACAATTTCATTTCGTTTAAACTTACCACTAGTAAAGGGTATCCCATATTCGCGCCTCCCCTCAACTGCTTCCCATTTTTTCCGAGCTTTGTTTCTGTCTTGCTTATTGAAAATTCAACACCCATAAACTGTATTGATTTTCCAACGATTCGTTTATTATTCATGTCCAATGTGACCACAACAAAGAAAAGAAAATCTAAAGACCGCTTTTGGCATTTGTTGTTGTGATTATATATGCACGTTGTTGTTGTTGTTACAGTCACAGCTGGCGCTATGCAGTGGCAACAGCTGCGACCAAAGGGGGGGCGCTGCCTTTGCGCAGTTCATATTCAAATTTTTAGCTTTCGTTTGATAAGATATTCCCCCTTTTTTTCTCTCCCATACGAGTCATAAAGTGTACAATAAAATTTTTATCTGATTGGGGTGTATTTGGTTTTTTTTTATGCCGTCACGATTTTGCAAGACAATTTGACAAAAATATTTTGATTAAAGGCAATTTCTTGATACACTTTGTCGTATATTAAAAACTTTTCTTGATTGACTTGTTTTTATGGGCGATGTGTGTGGTTTTTTCATAAATCGGACTGGGGATTTCCCCAGACTCAGTTGTGATACATTTGCATGTTAATAATGGAGCAAAGTAGTGACTACTTTGTTATTCCTACTGACTTACTTAATTAAGCTAAATAAGTGCAACTTAAATGGCGTTAACGACATATATGTCATATGGGGTAATACACGGTGAATAAATAGTTATTATTATATAGATTATACGAATATTATTAAGTTTTGTAATTTAAAGCTATATAGTATGTATGAGAGAACGTGTAATTGTCAAGCAAGTTGTCAAGTCAACTTTTTTTAAAAATGCAAAAAGTAAAAAAATATATTAGTAGAAAATGAAGCCGTATTTTATAAATTCGCAGAGGTTGTGCCCTGTGAAGAAGTGCCTTGTGAAGAGTACTCCTATCAAAATTACAAGCCGTAATTTCTCAAAAGGTAGACTTGACAGATAAATGACTAGGTTAGGGAAAACGTGTGTTAGCTTATACACTGGCATTTCTAATTTTCCAAATTTCTGTTGGCCAGTTCCGCTATGAGCAGATTTGCCAGATTGTCCAGATCTTCGAAGAAAGATTTAGACAAAAGTTGAATCGTTTTTTTTTTAAAGTCACATATTAGATACATTCTATATACTTATCATACCCAGAGTTTCGACAGAAGACTTGATGGGGAACATGCGACCTCTCAGTCATTAGGCATATGGTACAGTGCCTCACTACAACTCCTGACACCATTCTGGTCCTGTTGTTGTGAAATCGCAAAAGTTTAATTGTTCGCTTTACATTGTGCCTTGGCCAGGGTGCTCGGGCTATGCAACAACCAGACGCAGTGCCTAATTCTTTTTCCGCCTTCAATTTTCTCGACCTCTCATTATGTGTGTCAATTCAATTGCATTTCCTCGTTTCGCGTTCTATTGTTCTATGCTAAGTATTGCGTGGGCGACCTTGTGAGCTTCTGTCTTAGGGGTTTCAGCAGAGTACGGAAAAACATAATTACAAACTTTCATATTTTCACAATAGATTTAACCTGTCGACAAAATATAAAGGGATGCATTTTGACTAAATATGTTATTTACAGCCCTAGAAGTAATAAAAAAAAAGACCGTACAAACTAATGCCCAAAAATAAAACTTGAATCACTTGTATTCTTCAAACTGAACAGCCAAAATATTTGGATTTGCCTAGATGGCCGATATAGAGATACTCTATGTTTTGCATAAAAAGATTAAAGCCCCAAAATTAATATGGGAAGAACATTGACTCAACCAAATTTTTCAAGTTGTAGAGACAACTAGACAAACATAGGTTAGCATGTCAGATTTGATAGATCTACCTGAAAACTTTCATAGAAAGAGGATTTTCAAATTTATTATTTATTGTCGATATAATTTCTAGTTCTTATACGATATTATCTAATCGGGACATACCTAATGGAGTCAATTTCAGATGTCTCCAGTAAAATTTTAACTCTGCAGAATGTGATTCTACATATTTTAAGCCTAGTATCCGGATATACCATTTGTAGACATTATTTTTGTAGTTTTTTTTTACAAGAACTTAAATTCTTCTATCCCTTTTATTTTGAGTAGGCTAGCAATCTTATTGTACTCTGCAGAATTTGTAAGAATTCATATTTATGTGGCTTCCGAGATCTAAGGAATCAATGGGACAAAAGGATTAGATTTTTTTATTGAGTGGGCTGGTAATAATATTTTTTAGGAATATTAAATTCTTTTTAAAAGAATTTTTTATTTGTCTTTTGATTTAAAGATACGGTGGGACGGAACAGATGAAAATAAATACAGGTTTAGATCATGGGATACTGTACATCGGAAAGGAATCGGAATCCTCATTTCCAATAAAAGCTTGACCAAAATTTTGTTACTTTTTGGTCATGGCATGAGGAACAGTCTTCATGTTAAAGCTATTTAGAGTTAGTATCTTTCAAGAAATTCAAATGAATAAGGTTTTGATTTAAGAGTTTTTTGGACTCTATATTGAGACTCAGTAGGACTAATGGATAATTTTATATTTTGTCTAGATTACTAATATTTCTGGGTTGGTACGTTGGTTAAGGCGTCAGTTAGGACTTAGCGTCCCAATTCACTTAGGCCAAGAAAAGGTCCTTTGAGATACCGAGTAAATGATAAGGATATAGATAAGAAGAATTAGGGAAATGGGAAAGATTAAAAGTGCAGGACCATGCCTAACGTGGGATTCCAGCCCACAAATCTCTGGGATGATAGTCTAGTGCACTGTCGGTAGGCTATCGAGGACGCGATTAGCAATATAACTGAATTGAGAAATACGGATCGAAAAAATTTTTTTGAGAAATATTGTGTTGTCTTTACAAGAATTCAAATTTATCTCGCAACTGATGTGAAAACCCAATAGAACAGATTGAGTCGGCTAGCGAAAAGAGCATAGCTTTTTATCTGTATATTATCTGCGAAAAAATTTTGATATATATCATTGTTTTTTAGATGGAGCTTTAATCTCAAGCATGCGATACCTGTTCATTTTTTTTTTAATTTTTCTAACAATAATTACAATCAAGCTAAATTCAAACGCAAACCAATTGATTCGATTGACAGAACACACACTTCTAAGTGCAACGAACTTGCTCGTTAACAATAAAGCATAATTAACAATATACTGTATAGAACATTGTTTATATTTTGCAAACAAAACTTGGTAATTTGCATTTGAAATAAACTTTAATTGGGCATAAATGTCTAGCGATAAGGCACAGCTAAAAAACTCATATATCATATTCACACAGTAGTATGAATATTTATTGTAAGCACTGCTGACTCTATAATATGATTTATAATTCTTTTTGGCATTTCCACTTAATTTAACGTTTAATTGGTTTCTGTTTTCTCGCTCAATTGGTTCTAATAGAATTTATACAAATTCTTTGAAAAACACTCAAAAAAAAGAAAAAGTCGTGCTGATTAATGCAAAAACTGAGCATGGAACACTTGACACAACTTGTCACAGTTTCTATTAGGTCATCGCTCAGTTTGAGTTGTCGCAGCTAATTTGCATATAAGCGGTTGTAGGCTATGTAGTATCTAGATAAACATGTTGCTAGAATTGGTTATAACGATAATACCAAAAAATACGCAGCGTGAGAAAAACCGAGAAAGTTGTTGGCACTGAGACAACGCAGGTGGCTCAAAACTCAAAGTAACATCTTTGAAGATCTCTCGTCGTGTATATAAGCAAATGCTTGACGCTAAGTAACTTTCCTTGCGAGTGGCAGAATTTTTATTTTCATTTCATAAAAATTGGCAATCATTTGTAAACAATGTGCGAGGCGAGTCAAGACAAGTTGGATTCGAGGCGAAGACAAGTCAAGTCGCATTGGGGTCTTAACTTTTTTTTTTCAATTTTTTTTCTTGGCCAGAAATACGCTAAGCGTGACCTACTTTTTGGCCATGTTTCTTTTTTTTATTATTATTTGGGTTTTATTTTTTTTGTCTGCTTGTTGTTCTGTCGTTGTTTTTTGCTTACACGTGTTGTGTGTGTGTGTGTATGTGTCTCTTTCTAAACAACTTTTTAGTCAAATTAGCTGGACAGCAACAGCTGCAAAGCTATCGACAAAAACCGTCAAGACATTGAAAGTTGCAAAACGGCTTCCAAATCGGCAACGCCAAAAATATAAACCAAAACTCATATAAAAATTTAATAAACTACCTAAAGAACTTTATACCAAATTATTACAGTGCAGCAGCGCGCATAATGTTTGTTGTTTATTACGTCGCAAAGTTGTTGTGAATTGTAGTCCAAAAAAAAAAAAAAGAGCAAAACAAAACTAAAAATTAACACTTTCAATGGCATGCCAAGTAATACTTCGAAAAGTGGGTCAACGTTTTTTTTGAGGCGTTTATTTGTACTATACTCTTCAGTTTGCTCCGTGTTTTGAGTATTTTGGATTTTTCAAGAACACTGTAACAATTTTAAATAATTAATCAAGTTTTAATTTAGAATTTTAAAGATCGGGCAAGCTTTTGGCACTATTTAAAATTCTCAGAGATTTCATCTAAATTTAAGAAATTTTTATTTCTAATCTGTGATTTTGTAGTCTTAAGGTGGGTTTTTCTATTTTGAGTTATTACGTCTCTCTAAATGTGCAAAAAAATTTGGTTTCTAATTTAATGATTTTCTAAGCATATGGTTGGCTTTTTTCTTTTTTAAGTTATTATTTCTTTTTAAATATCCGAAATTTTTGGTTTTTATCTGTAATCCATCTTAGGCCTAAGAGAGGTATTTTTTAGGTATTATGTATCTGCCCGAAATTTTTGCTTTTATTTTGTGCTCTTATAATTTTAAGGTGGGATTTTCTTATTTCGAGATCTCATATAGGTATCTATTTATCATTTATTAGAAATTTGGGAACAAATCATTTAAGTCGCATTTTTTTGGCCTTGCAGTTCTTGTTTTACTTTGAGACTTAAGGTTACTGGTTCAACAAGCTATCAAGTTTAAAAGGCCAAGTTGCCATCTGACGTCAAGCTTATGAGTCTCATAAAAATAGTTAAATATCGCTTCCACAAATAGTGTATTCTTGGAAATCTAGTTTTATCAATAATAGTTTACGATAAAAAATGTGATTATGTCAAATTTTGAGCTTATGTTCCCAGCATGTATCTTAGGGGTAAGGTCTATGTAAACTTGTTTGATTAAAAAATATATTATATTTTCATAAAAATCAGTTATTTACAAAAAAAACACTTTTTTGCACAAATTTGCCTAGTAAAGTGGTTGCTTGCAATAAAAAGATTTACTCACTTAGATTCCTTTGAGATCCAACTATTCGTACTTGCAATTATTGTAGATATGACTATCAAATCCGCTAAATATTGCTTCAGACCTCTAAAAGATAATTATTTTAAAATTTGGTTATGATATTTTCTTAAAAATACGAACAAAGGAATTTTGTCACTAAACATGTTTTTTTGACCGATCGGTTCTATTAGGGCTATATGATATAGTCAAACGATTTTGATTAAGCTTGCATTAGTGCTTTGAAACTCTGAAAAATTTATTGTTACGATGTCTTTCCAAACAAATGAAACGCAACGAATTTTGGGAAAAACGTTTTTTTGAAAGATCAGTCATTTGGGAGCTAAATGATATAGTCAACTGATTTTAACCAATTTTGGTAGTCTTTGGAAACTCCACATAACTTTGGATTGCTATATTTGGCTGCAATATTTTCATAAGCAAATCAATTATCCATCCAAAACTTTTGTTTTTAGCTCTATGAAAGCTATATAATATAGTCCCCATAGCAAAAATATAAAATAAACTTCTCTCCCTGCCATAATAACGCATTTAATTTAAATGCTATTTATAACACACTAGTGGGCCCGGCAGATGTTGTCTTGCCCAAACTTTTTGAATTGAATCATTCTGTGAAATCTGTAGTTGTCACCCATGCTATTTTATTGGCCATCCAATTAACCGGCAATGTATAAAAATCGACACCTTTCATTGCTCGAGCTTAAATGCACGATTGATAAGCAGGGGCTTTAACATCCGATCTCCAGAGCGTTACTACACAATAAAAATGTGACTCGATCTTTTTCAAATTTAAACCACCAGCACTTTTTTGCGATTTCTTCTCGGCATTTTTTTCCAAAAATGGCCGGTTTCGTCAGCATTAAAAACCTGATCTGGACTGTATGCACCATCCGCTATATTTTTTAAGTTTAGTTGGAATTCTTCGGCGGCTTTCTGATCTCCAGAAGCAATCTCGCCCTTGATTTTTATGTTATGAAGCGTATGCCTATGGAGAAATCACCTCATCCAATCTGTGCTTGCAGAAACTACGTGCTTTCAGGAGTTGATTGTGTGGATGTAGACGGTTGTTCGTCTTTTATCATTTTATAGAACCAATACCCGGTGTTGAACAATTTTCTACTATGCTATATTCACGATATTCAAAAAATTCCAATATACACAAATACATCGCAATAGGCTTTGAACCTTTGTATTGACAACTTCTAACACACGCAAAAATCATATTTGAAAATCATCGACGCGTTCATGTGAACACCCGTAACAAGTAAAACATTAAAATTAGTTAATCACTGTAACAAGTCTGTAACACAGACCTACCCAATAGGCACACAAAATTTCATGAGAATCGGTCCAACCGTTTCGGAGGAGATTGGCAAAAATTTAAAAAAAAATGTAGTGATGGCAACCCTGGGTATAAAAAATAGATGTTAAACGATTCGCAGACCTACCCAATAGGCACACAAAATTTCATGAGAATCGGTCCAGCCGTTTCGGTGGAGTATGGTAGAATTTTATATATAAGATTACACATTTCAAAAATTTACAAATAAATCAATTTTAATATAAAAAATGTGTATTCCGGATTTATTGATTAAAACCAGAGACCGCAAACAGGAGTTATGGAGTTGAAAGAAATCAAATCGTAAAAAGTGCTTTGGATGAAAGCGCTTGGATTAAAAATTTTGCCTACAATCATTTAAATAAATAAAGAAAATAAGTGAAGAAAATGATCCAACAATTATAAGGTTACGCATTACGCAGCTTCGTTATTCGTATATTCCTGAAAAATAGAGCGGAGGTTCACTTTTTAATTGTATAAGAAAAAAAGTGAACCAAGCTGGTTTGTATGAAAACTGTATGAAATACTGTACCAATTCTCATCAAACTTCACACAAATATTAAGTCTGAAATAAAATACAAGTGACAATAATTTGGCCACGATATTTTAAAAACAGGAAAAAAATTAGCCATATATTCATGTAACCTTTTTTTTTTTTTTAATTTGTCGGTACCAAATTTATGTCAATTGTATTTTTAAATTGGATGATTTTGTTGAATCTAAGTCCTGCAACTAAATAGTTTGTAAATAAAATAAACCAAAAAAGAAAATTGTATAGTGTCTTAAATTTATCATTTGTATGTAGTTTGATCAAAAATGGTTCTATTTCGCATAGCTACCATACAACAAATGAACCAGTTCTCTGTTCAGCGTACTTTTTTGTGCCACCTTGTAAAATTCATTGCATCATGGGAAAGACTACTATACAATGTACATATAAGGTCGATGAGTAGGAACTTAAAAGCCGCAAATAAAATGCATTCGAAATGAAAACTTATGGAAATGAAAAATAAAATTTCCCAAAAACAGCCCACTCTCACAGAAATGTAGAAACCAAAAATCAAATTAAAATCTAACCTACTTGAAACTACAAATTTTCAATCGATTCAGCGTTACTTAAACTTACCTTCCAAGTATTCCTAGAATATTGGTAGCTATATAAAATGCTTTCCTAAGAGCATCCCTGCTTCGTTACTTTAAATCTTCTAGAATTCTATTTCAAATTCTAATGAATTCTATTTTCTGTAGCATTGTTTGATCGCCAACGCCGCTCGTAAGGCAATCAATCAATCAGTGCATTCCTATGCTCTAAAAAACTTATTTTAATTCAAATCAAGTATATAGAATTTTTGTTGACGATTTCTAAGTAATTTATATATTTTTTACCATTAATTTATTAATTAATTTTCTAAATTTCGCTGCTGCTGTTATTTTTCAATTGTAAACTTGGCTTCCGCATCTTGTCGCTAGTGCTAAAGTCCAAGTGCGCAGCTTCATCAGGAGTTTTTTTCTATTTTTTTTTGTAACCAAACTTGCATTTAATATGTGCTTTTCACTTGACCAGACACCACAACTGCAATAACAACAAATGGCTGCTAGAAACCGGCCAAGAGTCTCAGGTGTTCTAGAGAAATGCCTGCATGTTGCAAGCAGCAACTTTTGTTGCCTCTCGTAATTTAGCCCCTTTTGAGGCTGACTTGCTGCTTTACGACGAGTATGTCCAAAGCCTGGTGTGGCCCGACTTGGCCACTTGCAACCAACTAACTAACTGCACTTTGTTGGCAATAGTTTTTCCAAACTGCTAACGGATGTTCCAGACGTTTGCGCTGCCGTTGGTTGGCTGCATCTTGACAACATTTTGCAGCTGTTTGTCCTTTTGCGCTCAGTCACTTATGACACCTTTATGACTTGCGACTTACCTGTCTTGTGGACTTGCATAATATGCAAACGTGAGAAAATGTTTCAGCTGGATTTGTGTAATGAAAAGCAGAAAAAACCATTAAGCCATAACAAAAGTAACACTTTGCATGCAGACCGCAAACAACGTCAAAGAAAGTTTTGTTGCTCATACGACCCGTGGTACAACAAAGCGAGTTGGTTTTAAGTGCGTGTGAGTTTTGTCACTCATAATGTTGCAATGTGGAGCAAAGTCAATTGACAATAAAGTTTTGAGGTAAATAAGTACAACAACAAAAACAGCACGTTGTGGAGCTATAAAATGAGCTATGTGAATGACATAATAAGTCTTGCCATGCACAGACCTATAAAGAGAGTATTTCAAGCTTTGGCAGCGTAGCCATAAAAACTCCGAAATGAAATTGTAAAACCGCAAGAGGTCTTATGGGATTTTGTGTTCAGGATGGTGCCGGCACAGTGAGTTAGTGAGCTAGTTTCTTCACAAAATTTTTACTAACTTCACAAATAGGAAGTATAAGTTTTTACGATGTTTACATTGGGGAAGCTATACTGGCTTTGGGAAGCAAGAATGAGGAGGAATCCTATCTTTGTATTTACATAATTACCAAAGTTAAAAATTCCTAGCCTTATAATAATTTTGCTTTATTCTCTATCTTTACAGCTTACAGACGAGGTAGTGCGTAAGAAAAGTGAATACCAAAAACATTTGGAGGGCTACAAGGCGCTGCGTACCCGCTTCGAGGAGCATTACATAAAAAGTAAGCAAAAAAAAAACTTAAAAGATTTCCCGATATTTACTAAAATTCATTTTCACAGCACCCACTGGACGCAGCGGACGCAAGCTGGACGATGTGAGGGATAAATATCAAAAGGCCTGCCGCAAATTGCATCTTACACACAACGAATACGTGCTCTGCATAACGGAGGCCATTGAGGTGGAGAAAGACTTTCGCATGGTACTGCTACCGGGTCTGCTGGAGCATCAACAGTCGGTGCAAGAAAGTTTCATACTCTTGTGGCGCAATATTTTGCAAGAGGCAGCGCAACATGGCGATCTGACATCAGATAAATTCAAGGAAATACAAAAACGCATAGACACTGTGATAGCCAACATTAATCCGGCCGAGGAGTATGGTGAATTCACAGAGAAACACAAGTGGGTAGTACTTGGGTAACATTTTTTCAACTGAAACTTAACTTAAGCTAATTGCAGAACGTCACCCACCACACCGTTAATCTTTCAATTCGATGATACGCTCATTGAGGACATACCCGGTAAACTGCAATCCAGCACGCTGACTGTGGACAATCTAACAGTGGATTGGTTGCGCAATCGTTTGCAGGAACTGGAATCTGCAGTTAAGGATTGCCAGGAGAAACAGCTGAAAATGATTGAGCATGTAAATGGCGGCTCACCAGTGGCCAATGGCAGCATCATCTCAAATGGCAGCACATCATCCAATGGCATACAGTCCAATAAGGATAGTCAAAAGTGAGTGCGAGTGTGAGCGTGTTTCATTATAGGTGGTGACCAGGTTATCAACCGAAAAAGTGAAATTACAAGTTATTAGCTGAATCAGATTCAGGCCAGTACCTCCGGGAGCGCCGTATCAAATTTATCGTTGAGATTCGAAGGCTTCAGTATGTTCGCTTATACTGAGGTTTGATCGGTTGTACCCAGTAGCAAACCTACGGGAGGATCTTTTGCGAGCTCTGAATTACGTACACTTCTGAGTGAAGAGCCCCTAAAAGAGGAACCAAATCCTAGATCCTGGTTATACCGCTCTATCTCCATTGAGAATTTCATTTTATAATCAAGCATATTTGGATCACATCTTTTGTGCTCTTCCAATTTATTTAAACTAGCCTCTTTTACCAAGTCCCTAATCAACCACAATTATCTTTCCCTTTACAGTCGTCAATCGAAGGACCTAAACGCGCTGCGTTGCCAGGAGAAGCAGAAACAAAAACTTGTCGACATGATCAAGTATGCACTGAACGAGGTGGGCTGCGAGGAGCTACCCTCCGGTTGCGATGATCATCTTACCCTAGAACAGACCTTCATCGAAAATGGCTATAACAATGAGCAACCGGTAAGCATTGCATTTATCTAACTTAAACTTGGTGACGGTTGGAGGTGTTTAGTCCTAAGCCCTAGCTGATCTTGGTTAGCACCAAACATATACTAATCGTAAACCGTATAAATCTCATACACTCTCTATTTCTTTTCTCTTAAACCATTCCCATATTTCTAACACCATCCATATAACTCTTATGCTGCCAAGCAGCGCTCTAACTCGACCAGCTCACCGGGCGTAAGTATAATGAACGAGTTGAGACGTCGCGGCGGTGTCTTGACACTGCTACGTGGACGCCCGTTTAAGCGCAAGTCCACACCCCAGCCCACTACGCCCATGGCGCGTGCACGCACTGGACGCTTTGCCAAGATGCAACCGCGTTCCCAGAGCCTCGGATCATTGTCGGTAATTACTGCGCATAGTCCCGCACGCTACGAGCCCATTACTAACCCTTTGCGTCTGGCGGCCAGCGTGCACTACCTAGGCGAGGAGATTGTGCTAAGCGCTACGCCGCCGGCGCTGCCTCGTTTGAGACGCACCCAATGTTCGATGTTGTGTTTGGGCGAGGAGGAGCCGTTGCCCGCCTTGCCCGCCCTGCCCGCCTTGCCGTTATCGCTAGAGTTATCGTTGCCATTGACACAGCTAAATGCTGCCACTACTAACACTAACAACAATCATATCTATGCCGATCTGGAGCTAGGCCGCAAGTGTAATGGCGCTGATACGGATAGCATAGCTAGCGGGGAGCTGTCTGGCAGCAGACAACAGATTGAAATCGAAATCAATCGCGTGGATAGTCAGCGAGTTGTGCAACAAGTTCAAGTTACAGTTACAGAACCGCTGCCGGTGCTGCCACAGAACTCCATAGATGCGCACTTGGATCGCATAGATGAGCTGAATCGTGTGCTGGATGATCGCCTCAAGCGCAGCCTTAAGCCCACTACGCCTATAGATATCAATGCCATAGAGTGCTTGGATGAGCAGCAAGCTGGCGTGCAAACACGCGCAGGCAAACACAATCAGCTGGATGTAGATAGTCAGGCCAAACGCAGTTCCAGCTCCAGCTCGGAGTGCCGCTCTTCGCAGCTGGGCAGCAAAGAGGAGCAGCACAGATCAAATGCGGCCAATAGCAAAAAACGTTCGCTTAGTTTTACGCAAAAATCCATCAGCAATATTTTTAGCAACATCAAAGAGTTCTCCAAGAGTCCTTTGGCGCGCATGCACAAAAGCATGCACCAGGAGGACAACGAAAAAACTCAACACATACCCGAAGCTAATCCGGATGCTTCAACCAGCCAACATTCCAGCAGCAGTGAGCCGCAGAGTCACAATAACAATAATAGCAATCACGCCTCACAATCCACCATCATAACGAGCACCATAACCACTACGATAACCACAACGACTATGCCAGCGCCGCCGGCGGCAGCTGGCACGCATCCGTCCAAGGAAACTTCAAGACTGAAATTTAAAGTGCCAAAGATACAAAAGAAATCTAAAGCCATACGTAATACATTCCGTTCCAAGCTGATGAACTTTCAGCTAAAGCGTGCCAAGCCTTGTAAGACGTGCACGAAGCGTCGACGCATACATCCCAGCCAGAGCGTGCTGGTCAAGGAGTTTGAAGGCAGCAACAATATGGAAGAATTTTGCACTTGCCCGCTACCACCGCCCAAGAACAAATTTATCAATGCATCCTTGCATACGCAGCGCAATTTTGAGTCGCACAGCTCAGCTGAGGCTGAGGATGACGAGGATCTTGATGACGATAGCAGCAGCGATGATGTGCTTAGCCTTAAGGAACACTGTTATTGTGTGCCCAGTCTGGCGGCGAGTGTGAGTAGCTGCCCGTGTTGCCAGTGCACTCTCGTACCAATTAAATCCAGTCCACTCTACAGTATCTAAAACACACATAAATATTAGACGCCAGATGGCGCCACACGACACTTTGCTAGTAGTTTTTGCTTGCAACTTGTGCGCATGTATCTTGAGTTTGTTTGTTGTCAATTTTTGCATGTTCAACTTTTTTATTTGTATCTTTTTGTTTTGGTTTTTACTTTTCATTCAATCTTACGTTCAATATTGAAAGCTGACAGCTGCCGGAAGAAAAAGCTTTGAGAGTTGCCAAAAATAAAACACAGGGCGCACTTAATTTAATAGATCTTTGTGACTCTTTGTGTGATGAAGAGTATATTTGAATTTGTCAGGCTGTTTGTAGCACAAATGCTGAAAACTGGTTAAATGTTTGCATGGTAGCTATATGAAATAGTAAACCGATTTTGATCAAACTTCACTGAAAGACCTTTTTTCCCACATTTTATGTTGAAAAGATTAATTTTTAAAGAAATGAAAAACTTCATCTGCGTGAAATCACGATGTCAAAATCTCAAGTTTGATTATCCCAGCTCTATTAGTGTCAAAATATTTATTCAGAGGGATAGGATACTAGTTATTCCACTAGTTGCGGTCGAAAGACATTTTTAAGGCTTAAAAATAAATATAATCCAAAAAATTCCTGAAGAGTATGTCAACTTCGTTGTCTTAACGTTGACATTTGCTTTTAAATGCTATTTTCATTTACTCAAAAGTTTATACAGCTATATTTACTTTTCCGAGACAAGAGCGAAAATCCACTTATGCGTTGAACAGAGCACAGCAAGTTCAACTGAGAGCGACCAGGTGCTGGTAGCCCTGACGCCAAAAGTATCTTTCAGTGCTCATCCGATCTCGCAGACGGCAAATCGTAAACAGCTTTAGATTAAATTTATTTTTCCTATGGAAATGTTTGCCATTTATTTGGCCATTGAAAAGAAAATTGAAAAAAATTCACGTGTATCTTAGTATTGCGCAAGTAGTGAGTGTTTGTGTGTGTCCATCCAAATGAGCACTTCCGGTCAGAGCAGCAGCAGCCTAGGCATCAATGGAGCAGCCGATGCGCCTATATTTGAGAATATAATCTTTGCCGGTCGTCCCGTGCCGCCGGCTAGAAAGAAGCGTCCCAAATCCAAATTATTTGTGAGTCCAGCTGGCCATATGGCCAGCAGCACAGTAACCTTGACCCGGCTGCCAAATTTACGCCATTTTATTTTATTTTTGTTGTAGTAATAATTTTTATTTTAATATTAAGCGTTTGTATGTCATTTCCCTTGTGCACAGTATTTTATTTTAATTTGCGTATTTTTGGAAGCTGTTTTATTTTTTGACTTGCAATCTTGCCTGAAAATTGCACCCACACATTTCCGTTGGGAAATGTCGTGTTTAATGATTTTATTTGGACTTTAAATAGTACTAAAAAATTTAACAAAAATAAATAAATAAACTGCATGTTTTTTATAGCTAGCTAATCCATAGCAACAACGCAGAAAAATAAACATTACTAATAGATTCAAAATGTTTGCAGCTTTCGCTCTCGACGAATCGCCCGCTCTATGAAGAGGAATGGTTCCATGGCGTCTTGCCACGCGAGGAGGTAGTACGCCTGCTCAACATTGATGGTGACTTTTTGGTGCGCGAGACCATACGCAATGAGGAGAGTCAGATTGTGCTCAGCGTCTGCTGGAATGGTCACAAGCACTTCATAGTGCAGACCACAGGCGATGGGCATTTCCGTTTTGAGGGTCCACCATTTCCCAGCATACAGGAACTGATTATGCATCAGTATCACTCGGAGCTGGCGGTTACGGTCAAGTCCGGTGCCATATTGCGTCGTCCTGTATGCCGTGAACGCTGGGAGCTAAGCAATGATGATGTGGTTTTGCTGGAAAAAATTGGCAGGGTAATACAGCACATCAAACTCTTAAAACTTTATACTATAACTTTTGCTTTTAAAGGGCAACTTTGGCGATGTCTATAAGGCCAAACTAAAGTCCACCAAGCAGGATGTGGCTGTCAAAACCTGCCGCATGGCGTTGCCAGATGAACAGAAACGCAAGTTCTTGCAAGAGGGTCGCATACTCAAGCAATACGATCATCCAAATATTGTCAAGCTCATAGGCATTTGTGTGCAAAAGCAGCCCATAATGATTGTCATGGAACTAGTTCCGGGTGGTTCGCTATTGAATTACTTGCGCAAGAACTCCAATATACTCTTCACACGCGAACAAATGGGCATGTGTCGAGATGCGGCAGCGGGTAAGTCTTTAGACTTTTTAATGCTCTACTTTTCTTAACACCCAAAATTTTTCTTTTAGGTATGCGTTATTTGGAATCCAAGAATTGCATACATCGCGATCTGGCAGCACGTAATTGTCTGGTGGACTTTGAGCATAGTGTAAAGATCTCAGATTTTGGCATGTCGCGTGAGGAAGAGGAGTACATAGGTAGCTATAACTCTTAAGTTTTGTTTTATAAAATTAATTTTTGTTAAAATTTTTTTAGTTTCCGATGGCATGAAGCAAATACCTGTTAAATGGACAGCACCGGAGGCACTTAACTTTGGCAAATATACTTCATTATGTGATGTTTGGTCCTATGGCATACTCATGTGGGAAATATTCTCTAAAGGGGATACACCATACTCCGGCATGAGTAACTCACGTGCCAGGGAACGCATCGATACAGGTAAGATGGCAAAAAAATTAGGTTTTTTAGGACAGTAATAAAAAAAATTTTCAAACCAATTCGGGAATCAATTCGGAAATTCCAAGACATTTTTTATGCATTTAGTCAATTTTTTTTAATCATAGCTAAATTTAGGAACACAAGTAAAGGAAGAATGTTACCGTAACAAATGGGAACATTGAGCTTATCAAAATTGGCTTAACCGATAGTTATGGTAGTCCAGTGTAAAGTCTGAATCCTTATAGCAATGGTCATTGATACTTCCACCAGTAGCACTTATATGTCAAAACCATTAAGCCAATTTCTTTTTCCTTACATACGAGGTTAATTTTTTATATTTTTTGGTAATACTAATGTGATCAGATAGAATACAATTTTCTATTTAATTTTTTAAAGTGGCTTGAAAATTGTCTCAGCCAAAAAAAAATCGAAAAGAACCAAGACCATTTATTAGTGAGTTGGGACGTCGGTCCCAACTGCCACCCTAACCTAACCTAAGACCATTTATTTATTAAGATTTTCGGCACGGACTCTCTTTACAAGAGTGCTGCGATTAACTTTACCCGATTTTTGGTAATCAATAAATTTTGACCGATGCATTTTGTGAAAGTCGGCTAAAATCAGCCGTAATCGCAGAAAACATCGATATCGTGAACAAAATGATTAAGTAAGGCCGTCAGGTGTCCAGTAAGATTGATCCAGGTCTGGGCATTAGCTCCACCAGCTTACATGCAAATCTGCATGAACATTTGGAAGACAAAAAATTGGTTCCAGTTGGACTGCATACCTTAATGATATCTCAAGTGAAGTGGAAGAAATTCAAAAGGTCGTGCCACGATGGTGCAGGCGTCTACTCTTAGATTGATGCCTAAATGCCGAAACTAAAAAATTATTGACAGTCTGATTCTTCCAAGATGAACCAAATCCAACAAAAATGGTTCACGAGAGAAGCAGTTCGAAAAAATGCGTTTCCTGTTTCTTGGGAAGAACTGGTCATGTTGACGCCAGTGATCAACTTGATCAACCTAGAACTGTCGAAGATTTTTCACCCCTAAACAGTGAATTGATGCGTTTAAAATGATTGCTTTGGAGATAAATGAAAAAATAAAATGGATCCAGATACAGATTATGTAAAAATTCTAGAGCCAACCAAAGTGTAATTTTCGATCAATTTTCAGATTTCAAATTTACAGCCGCTTTTATTAACGAAAAAAAGAAAGAAATTTTTTTTACGAACATTTCGAGTCTAAGATCTTGAAGTAAAAAATGTTATACATTCATACCGATATTTCTAACTATACTTAGCCTTCTCACAAGCATGTTCACCAATTGTATGACTTTCAAAGGCTTTGGCTTTTAAATTGTTGTATTTTATTCCATCTATAAAAATATGAAGGATTTCTGTTAAGTTTCATGAAAATGTTGAGATTTGAAAATAAAAAAATTCCAAGAAAATAAGAATAATTTTCGCCCGTTCATTAACAATTAAATACACTTGACTTTAATTTTTTTAAATAAAATGTTTTATAAAAATAATTTATTTTTCTAGGCTATCGCATGCCCACACCGGAAAATACGCCACCGGAAATGTATCGCCTCATGCTCAAGTGCTGGGCCGCCGATGCCGAATCTCGTCCACACTTTGATGAAATCTATAATGTTGTTGATGCATTGATCCTGCGTCTGGACAACAGTCACTGAGTGCAGTTGCAGCCTTAGGAGTGTAACTAATCTAAACTATCTACTACTCAATTAGTTTAAGATGTGCTTTTAAAGTTCATTACGTCAAGTCTATGTCGTTTGAAATTAAACAACGAAATGCCTGTATTTATGAGATACTATAAAGCTATTTTATCATACCTACATATTAGGAGCTCCATATATTTATAAAGTAATATATATACATATACTATATATATTTTATAGCCATGTAAACTGTAAATTTGTGTGCTTGTGTGCGTGTGCTAATCAAAAATCCTTAATGTGCCAAAAAAAAGAAACAAACAGAATCATATGAGAAATTAAACCGTCAAAAAACGTAACTTTTCAAAAATCTAAGTGTGCATGATATATTTAACACTTAAGTCCTGGAATTTATAAGCTAAGTAATTTTGTGTAAATTATTAAAACAGATTTATTGTTTTTTTTAGCATTAGTAATTTGTATATTTATTATTTAAAGCTATTTACATTTCTACTACGCTTACATTTAAGTTTAAGCTTAAGTTTCGCTGCGCTGCTGAAGTTATATAAAAATCGAAAATAAAATAAATATATATATAATATATGTATGTACATGTACAATAGTTACAATTTAAAGTTTAATTATTGCTCAGTGCTAAGGGCACATCGGAGAACTCCACTTTGGCATAATGCTGCTTTAGTTCGTTCTTCAGCTGCAGGCTGTGTGTCCAATCCACTGTCTCACAGACCACCTTAACCTCCACCGTATGGATATCCTTAAGCCAGGCACGTTCATGCATTATATCCTTAATGGACACGCCCACACGTTTCAGCAGTTCACACAGATCATGTATGCCACCAGGACGATCGCTAACCTGCACATTAAATTTGACCAGGCGACCCTCGGCTGCTAGACCGCGTTCCAGGCAGCGTCCCAGCACTGTGGTGTCAATATTTCCGCCACAAAGCAGCACTACAACTCTACAAGAGATTGGTGAAGCGTTTTAGAAGATCAGCTTTTAGGATTTAACAAGTTATACACACTTTTTGCCCTTGAGCTCCTCCAGTTGACCGCATAAGATGGCAGCCAGTCCTGCACCGCCAGCGCCCTCTACAACACACTTTTCCTCCTCAACCAAACGCAATATGGCCACGGCGATCCACTCTTCTTTGACCACCACCATTTTATCTATCAATGGCAAGGCTGTGGCGTAGGCATTGTAGCCCACCTTGGGCACAGCCAAACCATCAGCCAGCGTGTTCTTTATGGGCGTATGAATGGGACCTTTGTTTTCCATGGCACGCGAGAAACTTGCACATTTTTCAGACTCGACACCCTGCAGGAGAATAAGGAAATTTTAGTTATGTAATACTTATTATTTGGAAGTTGGATTAATGTTTTACCAAGATTTAAAGTTTTAAAAAACTGTCCCATCATTTATTTATTAATGCACTAGTGGGCCCGGCAGACGTTGTCTTGCCCAAACTTTTTGAATAGTCTTAAATTGTATAAACATCGTAAGAATCTCTAGTTAGCTTATCTGGACAATCAATAGATTTTTGAATTAGTTGACTTTCATGACTCTCTAAAAAGCCGTATGGACAACCTTATGCATGTCTAAAAATAAATAAAACTTAATTGATGAAACTTTCAGAGATCGCCATTTTTTGGGTTGTCAGAAAAAAAATTTAAAAATATGTGTCAAGAAATAGCTAAAGATACTTGCTCCCTTGTGAAGGATATTAAGAGCGCAGATCTCTATGGCATGATTCTCTGCTTGAAAGACTCTGGGCCAGATGCCCATTGCGGTAGAGATTCTGGTGTTGGGTCCAACGACGCCAACACCTACACCCTGCTAAGTTTTGGACCCATCCCTGAACCATTGTTGTCGCCGAAGATTTCTACTGGGCGAAGCGATCTAAGTAAAAAATCTTTTATTTGTCGAATTTCGTTACGATTGGCAACCAAATTATGCTCAATTTCGAATGCTTAGTTCTAGGGTCTATAAGATAGACTGCACCAATTTTTATAACTATAAAAGTTACAGTCACAGTTAGAAATACACCTATATATCCCCGATATCGAAAAATAATATAAATTTTATGAACTGTGATTTCGAAAGTTAGGTAGTTTTAGCTCATATTCTCACAGAGATCTAGTTCTTCATAGGGGCTGATGGATATGTCTATATCGAATTCTATACAAGCCTTTTAACTTAACTTTAGAGAATCTCCTTGTACTAACATAATATACCCTTTGTACCTGTAAGTACAGGGTGTTAAATTGTAAAAAAAATTCTTACCATCGTACTTTTGTCTGTTTTGGAATGTTGATTTCTATAATTGGCTATATCGTATTATATGGTTCTCTTTGTATGACAAATAAATTACAAACCATATAGAATTAAATTCGTTATGTTATGATGTCCAAAGATAAATTTATTTCCACATAAACAACTATTTCGTCACACCTTGCATAATATAGATTCCAATAGGCCCTATAAAAGACTCTCAATTATTGCATTTTAGTACAGTCTTCAAAGAATATTGAAAGTCGTCGCTTCTAACTTTCTACGCTATTAAAATGGAGTTTTCAAAGGTAGCCAAGAGTTTCTTCTGTGTCCTTATAGTCCTGGCCTCTTTGTCTATGGCAAATGCAGTAAGTTATTCTAGGGATAAAATTAAGCATTATATTAATTTTTTTTATTTAGTGGAATGCGAAGGAGGAAAACGCGGCCCCCACATAAGCCTCAGGATCCTAAGTCCTAGCCTGAATGACTGGATAATTTGTCCATTTTTCATTTTCAGGACATATCGCTACCGACAAATTTTTTTTTAAGAAAATACATTTAAGATCTTTGTAATTTCTATCGCTTAACATGTCTAAAAATAAATAAAATCCTAACCTTGACTTTGTACTTCCTTTTTTCTACACTTCTGCGTACTCTGCTACGTATTTTAAATATAAAATGCCTATGCCTACTGGCATCATGAATAGGATCCAGACGGATAAACGGTTAATAAGGAGTATTGTGTGACTGTTTTGAGGCGTTTGCGTGAACGGGTCCGTCGTATTCGGCCAGAATTGTGGGCACATAATTCATGGATTTTGCACGACGATAACGCGCCATATCATCGAGCCACGATTGTGAACGCATTTAATGCAAAAAACTCGATAAATACCTTCGACCAGGCATCATACAGTCCAGATGTGGCTTAGTGTGACTTTTCCTTCTTTCTGTCGTTATTTGAGCAGCTTCCAAAGCCAATTGTCATCAGGCTCATATTTGTCATTAAATTTTGTGGAAAATTCCTTTGCTTTAGCCAAGATGACATGTCGATCGATACTAAATGATCCAAATGAATTTGTAGACTTTTGTTGCTATTTTCAGAAACAAGTCCATTCTGATAATTGTTGTAAAAACAAAAAATTTCAAACTTCTTTGAAAATTTATACGAATGAATTTGCTAAATAAAAAACTTCTTTTTTTATATGTTAATTTAAATAGAGCCCTGATGCTTTTTTGACCTAGGTTTTGGACGCAGCCTTCCAAAGCCTATCGTGCTCTGACCAAACATTTCAATCGGAAAATTTTGTTTTTGCACTCCTGAGCTTATCTGCTGAAAAACTCTAATTTTAAGTTATGTCAGAACCCTTACGATTCTTGACCTTGGACAAAGTTTTTTTTTAGACCGGTTACTCGCACAAGATTTTGGGGTATATGAATCCGACGTCCAAAAATATCCAGCACGTCAAGTTTCTGAGATAGCCACCAAAACACCGGGCTTTATGTTGTGTTTGAGACTATTTCAGAAGCCAGAAATGTTGGAGTTCTTTAAACGTCGCGACTTTTTTTTACATTGGATTCAGATTCAGCGACACCAATAACATGCAGAAAATTTCATAACAATGCACAACATCTTGTACCCGCATACGCTTTTGGCGTTTCTGAATCCGACATCGAAAAATATCCAGCACGCCAGGTTTCCCAGATAGCCTCCAAAATACCTTGTCTTATGTCGTTTTTGACATTATTTCCAAACCCTTGTGACTTGGAGATTTTTAGGCCTCGAATTCGGATTCAGGTACGCCAAGCCCATATTGACAGTTTTACCCCACTATACACTACTTTTTTTAGTTTATTTTATTATTCCCTGTTTTCTTCAACTAATAAAATTTTATCAGTAATCTCTTCGAGCACTCTTTGAAACCGGATATATGCACAAATACAAATTAAAACTGGTTAGCACCTTAAACGACTAATTCCCCTCTGAAAAGATCGGGTACTATGTCCTCCTGAGCCCCTTCTAAGCAATATCTTCTATGGCAGTCAAAGCCGATAGTAATATAAGTAGTATAAAAAAAATGTTTCTAAATCGCTCATACTTACAATGATCTTTGTCTTGGGCGACAGCGACTTAACAGCTACGGCAATACCAGCTATAAGTCCTCCACCACCAACAGGCACTATCACAGCATCCGCGTCCGGCACCTGCTCACATATCTCCAAGCCAATGGTACCCTGACCAGCTATAATATGTGGATGATCGTATCCATTAATATAAATCAATCCTTCATCGCGGGACAGACGCATTGCCATCGCCTTGGCCTCTCCCATATCATTGCCAGCGACAATGACTGTCGCCTTATAGTTTCGGCACTTTTGTATCTTCATAATAGGTGCCGCTTTGGGCATGATCACTGTAACCGGAATATTTAGTTTCCAGCCGTGATAGCTTAGGGCCTGAGCGTGATTGCCTAATGAGGCGCTTATCACGCCGATCTTCTTCTGCTCCTCCGTTAGAGATAACAAGGCAAAGCGTGCGCCACGCTCTTTGAAGCTGTAATAAAACGGAAGTGGCTTACGTGAGTGTTTGGCAATAGCTCATATCGAATTATCGATTTGGATGATGCTCATAAAATCAATTAACAACAAATTCATTTTGGTGATATCATAATGATTACAATCTTATCGCAGGCCGATATTTTGTTTTTGTGCTATTTCTGGCTAAATTTAATTAATATTGCGTATTATTGGAATGGTAAGGAACATACGTTTTTTATATGGTCTGCAAACTGGTCTGCTGATCTGAGCTCTTTTGTGATTTTCTTTTTGTAATTTGAACTTATTACGCTGCTTATCAATAGACTTGTCTGGCGCTAATCAATTATTACACTCAGCATTTAAAATGCAAATATTTACTAAGTGGTACTATATATTGAAATGATTTATTTATATAGTATGTAAATAATTTATTGAAAAATATGATTAAGCAATTGTAGGTGTTTCCACTAGGCGATTTGTACTTTGGAGCTGGTGCCTTCATTGCGTGTTTCTTTGCGAAACAAATTGGAATCTATACTTGGGATCTTTGAGAATAATATGGGAGTTTGCATGATTGTACAACAATGCACTATGACCTATTTAGGGCTAATATAAGCTATTCATAAGTATAACAAAAAAACATACAAAATTTATTTTAATGTTTACACATTTGCAAATATTAAATAAAAAAGTTGTTTCTAACATTAAAAAAAATCGTTCTTCCTACACTTAATATCCTATTGAAGCCTTCTTTACGTATATTAAAAAATGGTTTTTGACCCAATTAAGCACGATTATTTAAAATTTTAATTTTTTTTAAAAGTAATATTTAGATTACCAAATATAAATTAAATACTTTTTTATAAAAAGTGGAAACATGCGCTTTTTTTTAAGTTCAATTACTTTTATTTTTTGAATTACAATTTTTTTCTAAATTTTGTAAATATTAAAAAAAAGGCAATTATAAAAAAATGTCCTACTTTATATAAAAAATGGGGACAATTAGGTCAACAATTGCGACAATAATATTTAAAGTCAAGATTTTGTATTAATGTTAAAAAATTATTTTTAATTTAATTTAGTTTTTTGTTAAGAGCGATTATTTAAAATTTGAATTTTTTTAATAACTAATATTTAGATACCAAATTAAAATAAATTAAATAAGTTTTTATAAAAAGTGGAAATATGGGTTTTTTATAAAAAATTCAATTACTTTTATTTTTTGATTTAAAATTGTTTTCTAAATTTTTTAAAAAATTAATCAAAAGGCAATTAATAAAAAAAATCCTACATTATATAAAAAATGGGAACGATTGTGGCAATGATATTTAAAGTCATGATTTTTTATTAATATTAAAAAATAATTTTAAATTTAATTTAGTTTTTTTTAATAAGAATTATTTTTTTATTAATAGCTATTATTTAAAATTTTAAATTGAAATTTAAATAAACATTTTTTTTAAAAAACCGGAAATATGTCTTTTTTATACAAAAAATTTGTTGTTTATTTTTTAATTTAAAAAAGAAATATCAAATTAAAATTTAATTAAGAATTTTTTTTCAAATAAATAAAATATATATTTTTTTACATAAAAAATTTGTTTATTTTTTAATTTGAAAAAAAATCAAATTTGTTTTTTTAAAATATGGTTCAGTTCTTATTATTATACAATTCACTAATATTGAATAAATTGTATCTGTTATCTTTTAAAGTATTCAGGGCTGCTGAGTTGAGGAGTCGAGGACTTTTGCAACATGAAATGTTCTATTTATTTTTCTAATTGAATTAAGAAAAAAGTGTTCCACATTTAGCAATTTGTGATATTTTGATTATATTCAGCATCTCGTAATTTTTTACCCATTTTGTGATAAATACATAGGGCTGAAATGCCTTTCTATTTTGTATCCTTTATTTCTATAAAGACTTGCTAATATTCTAGTTTGTAGATCTTTATATATCCAATAACTCTTGGGCAACTTTAAATTTCCAATAACTCGCGATTTTTTAACCATTTTGTGATAAATATTGGCAAAACAAAACTAAACATATTTGCCTTAATTAAACAAGTAAGTTATTTGTTAGGGTATTCACTGCTGCTGTTGAGTTGGGCATTTGAAAACATTTGTAACATTATAGGGCTAACCTTGACTAACCTTTCTGTTATTGTTCTATTTTTATATAGATTTTTATATAGATTTTTATATAAATTTTTATATATATTTTTTTCAATTCCAAAAAGAGCTATTTTTCTAAAAAAAAAATACCAAACTCTCCATTTAACACTTTTATGAACACTAATTTCGAACACTTACCTGCCCGTAAACTGCAGAAAGTCCTTTTAAATACAAATCCATGCCATAAGATTCCGAAGATGTGGATTTCTAGAAGTTGTTTACACATTACTCCTTTTCTCTGTTATTTTTTCATCTCCTAACTTACTGGACACGGCGTGCGCTCCACACCGCCCTTGATCATAAAAGCAGCCGATGTTATATCGTTAAACGAAACCTTGCGCGGATTCTTGGGATCACAAAATGGATCTACAATTTCCTCAGTATCCACTTTTAGTTTATCTACAACAACTTTGCCATTGGTTTGGTTTGCCGGCGTACCATTTGACTTGACAGCTCCATTACTTTGCCCATTTTGTAGGGCTTCACTTTTTGTTGTTTGTGACATAATTTCGGGTTTTTGTATGATCTATAACACAAACAACTTGTTCCGTCTAAAGCGCGCTAATTACTGATTAATGATTAAATACAGAGCATGCTTATATGCGCAAGTCAATATAAAAAATATTGGCAAACAACCGCCGGAGCGGAGCAACTGCGACGGATCATAAACTCAGCGATTAGGAAAACGAGCATTTATGATCCGGAGGCCTAGCGACTACGGTGATGGCGATGATGACGACGCAATTGATAAGAACTACAACCAGAGTAAAGCACCTTGACTACCATTTCAATATCCGCAAATTAGTTGCCGCAAGGGAAAGTTTTAAGATTACATTATTACGAAGTTCAAGGAGCTCTCACGTGCTATTTTAGTAGGTTAGTCGGCAAAGGCGTTAAGATAAGGTTTATTGTAATACTTATGGAAGTGTGCCTAGAGTTATATGTATTGAAGTAATGGAATTATTTTTGCTGATTAATTTTATGACTTGTAAAATAATTCCATTAGAGTGCTTATGATCTTATTTTTTCAATTTGTAATATAATTGGTGCCAAGATTAAATTTTGAAAGAGTATCAGCAATTCTTGTTTGTCAAAATTTCCAGCTGTTTTATGACTGTTTTTATTACCTATTTTTTTCAAACGTAGTTCAGCAGGCCAAAAAGGCCATCTCCTCTGATCTATTGTCCAACAGAAACGGCACGAAACCCATATTGATAAGGCCCGAACAAGACACACCCAGTTATTTTAATTTTGGACTAACATCTAAAAACAACATACACTAATCTTATCAGAAGAAAACAATACTCTCTAATGCTGATAAGAATACCGTCAAAATAGTATAGCCTAATAACAGTAGTAATAGGTTATTAATTATTTGGATAGCGCGATTGTAGTTGGGTTCAAAGTTCCACTTGGTACTAGGAGTATACATAAAACCCCACGCGAAGTAGAGAAGTATTTTTCGCGCTTATAAAGAAATGTATTTTGGGGTACACCAAATATATAATTTTTAATGCGTATGATTTTGGGTATTGGAACCATAGTAATATAATCATATTGTACCATCCCATGATATATTTCATCATTAGAGATAAGTATGATAGTGTTTCAAAATTTCTCATAAACTTTTAATAAAGATATATCATTGATATATTTATAAAGAACATAAAACTTGTAAAAAAAATACTTGAGTTTTAAGGATTAAAAGCCAACCAATTAGCAGGATTGGTTACAGTCATTTTTTCAACTTGCTCCACAGTAACACCACGAGCATGCATGCGAGGAAGAATGTTCATATAAACGTGATGATAGCCATGTCCACCATAAGAGGTCTATAAGAAAATAAAAGGCTAATCTGTAATAAAAATTCGTATTATTTTATATGTAGTGTTCCTACCAAGCGATGCTTTGTGTGTATATCATGCGACATAAGCAGCTTATCCACCAGACCTTCCTCAAGCAGTTTCAAGAGATTGTCAATACGCTGTCCATCCGATAGCATGTTCACATTTGGATTTAGCTGATAGAAAGAACATTCGGTGCCGAATAGATCATATTGCAAATAACAGCCCAGCTTAGCGAACTCCAGGAGCTGATCGATGTCAAAGAGTGTGCCTGTAAATTGAGTTATAAGATTAACGCCATGAAGTATGCAATACAAAATGACTACTACATCGCAAGATAGAAATTCATAGTGGATGTTCGAGAATTCTATGGGAGCGGGGTTCTAGGATTCAACAATTTAAATCCGGAATCAACTACGGAAACAAGACATCGACCTATTCTTGCGACCTCATCCGAGTTTCAAAAAAATTTGTGCCGATCCCTAACATATTGCACAAAAATTGAGCATTAGCAAAGTCAAGTCCATCGAGAGAGTGGAGAACGGGGAGGATTCCCCCGGGGCTGGAGTTTTGTCAGTGCACCGGTGATTACTGTCGTACTGTCATGGACTTTACTTAAATCTCTAATAGAGGGGCCGGTACGTTTTCCTCCCGTGCCCGGGCCCTCAGCACAGGTAAATATCCATGGACCCCTAGTATTGAAGATGTTAATTTGATAGAACACGAAAAGCGAACAGCATTCGTTGAACATTTTCGAATATTACAGCGAAACATTGTACCATTGATCATTCATAAATTACGTGACCATCTAGGGGGGAGGTGGCTCTAGCAAAGCATCGCGAGACACAAAAATCATATGGAAAATCTTTAAAAATATACCGCTATTGTATCAAAAGGAGGAGGAGGGGTTTATTTTGACGAAAATAAACGTCTCATTATTTATGGATGATCCCTTAGTCCGCAGCGCCAATATCTGCCTTTAGATCCGCACCTGACTTCTAGCATAAGAGAAACATTAGACTGGTCCTTCTATTATATGACCGCTAGCGTGGCCACTTTTGCAACATTTCACTATTTTAATAACCTTACCCCCAAAAAGGTATCCTATGTACGTGACCTGTTTTCGGATCCATCAAATACTTGAGGACCGTCTTTAAATTTTGCAGGCTGGTAAAAGAGAAACTTTTTAGGGTAAGGTTATTAAAATCGTTGGTTTCACTAGCGTGACCACCCTAATGACCATGGATAACGTTGGCAGCTGTCTCTATGATCTAAATCATTTTAAAACCCATTTTAACTACTTACGATCCAAATGCGACATAACGCACTTATCAGCACGCCCACCCGCCTCCATATAGAGACGCATGATCTCAAAAGGCGCCTCAGTTGAACGATCCGGATGCAAGGATACGCCGCAACCCAAAACCTCTTGAATTTCACCAGTGGCACGCAGCGCACGTTTCTCGAAATCTGTCATAAAAAAAATATATAAGATCCAGCTAGATTTCCAATCTAAATTCCCACTCACCATGCAAAGGATAGACGCTGCCCACCTCGCCTATAAATCCACTTTTAACATGGCCATGTCCTTGTACCTCAATGCCTGTGAGTATATCCTTCGTGTACAAGTCCGTCAACTGCTCCACTGTCTTATTCGCATGATCCGTACTTTGCACACCGGCTATATAATGTCCCGTGCCTGCAATAAAATGCACACCTGTGCTCTTGGCCAGTTCCACAATAAACTCCAAGTTGCGTTTTAAGCCATAGCTGCTGTTCTCCACAATGCTGCCACCGCCATACTTCTTATACAGCAGCACATCCTTCTTGACCGCTTCAAGCGCTTCCTCATCGTAGAAACGCACATTCTCCTTGCTGGAATAGGGATACAAACGCACATAACCCAAAGTGGACATGCATATTTTTTGCTGCAACTGCTTTTGAAAATCCTCCGGCGCGGGACGATAGAAGTACTCAAAATCCAAAGCTACATGCTCATGGGTAAGCGTGCGGCCCAACAAATTGGGCGTTATGTTACCCAACACTGCAAGGGAAAATAATTTTTTCGTTCAGTGTAGGCACACACGCACACATAGATGCATATAAAAGCTCTTTGTTTATTTACAGTGGCAGATAAGCAACAATTTTATAGACTTAATCACATGATCCGCTCTTTGGGAGTGTCGCTCCAAAACAAAACTTTTGCTCCCGCTGGTACTCACCGGTTTGCACTGTTGACATGTTCTTGTTGTTGTTCTGGTTATTGCCTCCAATTGGGGTCACTCAGTATTTATATTTCGCTCTCGTTTTTTTTTTTTTTGTTTTTCTCTTAATTAATGCGCTTTTGTATTGGGTCGCTTTGAGTAAAAGACTTGGACTGTTTGGAGAACACTGCGTACTGGGGAACCGTTCAGTACGGCTGCGTTTTGTCAACTGACGCGTTTATCTGTCAGCGGGTTATTGTCTAGCTGCGCACTGTCGATGTTAAGTTCTTGTTTGCCTTCTTTTCTTATAGATTATATCAGTAAATATTTATTAATAATAAAAATTTTAGATGCAATTAGTATTAAATATAGCTCGATCAAATTAGCAAGTGCTTCAAAAGATACATGATTAATGGCAACAGCAAATGTTGTGTTGATAGCATTTTTGCAAAAAGTCTTATTTATTGGAAGAAAGTTTTTTCACAATGAAACAAGATCAGGGTACAAATAACACAGGTCAACATGGTTCAGTTGTTGAAAAGCTAAGAGTCATTTCCGAAGTAATTTGGTGCGTAGAACCGAATCCGGCATCAGAACTGGCCCATCACGTCAGGATTTTGAGATATTTGAGGTTATGTACCCAAAAAATAACATAACCTCAAATATCTCAAAATCCTGACGTGATGGGCCAGTTCTGATGCCGGATTCGGATTCACGCACCAAACTACTTCGGAAATGACTCTTAGCTTTCCAACAACTGAACCATGTTGACCTGTGTTATCTCAAAGGCTTATTGCAAATGCTAATGACGTCGAAGGGATATATCTCGTAACTTCGAAAAGCCATAACTTTGCGAAAAAAAATCGTAACTAATCTCTTGAACCCTTAAATTAAAGGGTAAGAGTTGTACTAAATGATGTAATTGGAGAGAAAGACCGCAAAAATTTTTTGCGCCCTGTACATAACCTCAAAAGTAGGAAAAAACGCCGTTTTTTGGGTACATAACCTCGAATATCTCAAAATTCTGACGTGATGGGCCAGCTCTGACGCCGGATTCGAATTCGAATTCTACGCACCAAATTACTTCGGAAATAACCCTTAGCTTTCCAACAACTCACATGACCCCTGTATTTGTAGACCTGTGTAATTTATTGATTATAAACAGCCACTTATAGTTTCAAGGGCATTCTTGGATTTTGTACAGCAATAGGAGGAGTGACAGTGAGTGATGTTGTGAAACATCTGCATCTTGAAGACAATAAGAACTGGAGCTCTTAAATTTAAAAAAAAAAACGTCGTCTGTATGCGAACGCTTATAAAATGCGATCTGTCGGTTGGGATGACCTTGTAATATATTTTTGCACAAGAAGCCTCCAGGCTCCAAAAATCAATTTCTTCTTTTTTTAAATCATTGGCAATGGGTAATTTTAATGAAACAGCTTTGTTTTATTTCTAGAAATCCAAAATCCTATTTTCCTAATCAATATATTAGTCCATCTTTTCTAATAAGGCCCCAACCTTTCAAAAAATGTTTTTAAAAATAACTAGATTCTAATAAAATTACAAATGTTGATAATTCTGAGAATTTGATATGAACAGAGATAGATATGATAGCACATTTAATCTTAAATTAAAAGGAAATTATATTTGCACAATCTAAAAACAATCGCAAACTAGATGATGCTAGTTGATTTATTTAACCAAAATCGTAAACATTTAATAAACATTAAAATTATGGGTTCCATAAAATGAGATAGTAGTGACTGTATAAACTATTTAAAATAGGGCAAGTACTACTCAGTAAGTTTATACGAAAATAAAAGTAAAATAAATATTTAAAAAAAGTAATTCAGATAACTGCAGAACTTGCAGAACCTAAAAATCCGATTTACCAGCTAAATTTCGTAGCACATAGGACAGTGAAAAGTTGTCAGATATACAAACACCAAAGTGGTTTACAGAACATTTTTAAGAAACTCCACGCTTGGGCAGTTTAAGTTGTGGCAACTACAGAAGCTCTACCCTCGATACGCCCCTGAAATGATAGCAGAATTACCAGTTTTACTTGAATAGTCTTCTAAAGTGCTTCCTTGAATATATTTTAGAATCTTGTTTATTTGGAAGTTGTGGTGTGATAGGCCTACACTCGATCCGCTCCTGATACTACAAGAGCTCAAAGTCAACAAAAGAATTGACAATTTTATTTAAAGACTATTCATCTTAAGGGGCACACCTAGTGTGGCAACCTAAAAAAATGCCATTTTTGGGAATTAAAAAAAAAAAACTAGTGAATCCATCTATTTAAAATTTTGAGGGTATATTTATGCATGTTTTGAGAATACACAGTAAAATTTTTGAAATAAAATATTAAATATTTTTGAAATGACACGCGATCTCAGGTATATACCAACTATCTAACTGCCGAGCGGCTACTCTTTTAAATGGCTCTAACTCAAAAACTATTTAAGATATCGATTTAAAATTTTAGTATGTTACTTTTAAAGGTATAACCTATCGAAATATGGAAAAAAAAAATTAATTTTTTTAAAATTTCACACAAGGTGTGCCTCTTAACATCGAATTTCATTAAATGATTAAAAAGTAGAAATTAAACAGCCAAAAAAGCAAGGTGTATAAATCTCAATCCGCCGCTGACTCGACCAGAAATCAAAGCATGATAGTTGACGAAAAATAATCATTTGGGAGTTGTTTTTATAGTAAGAGAGCTCAGAAAAGCCCTACCACCCTGATTTTGCAAGAACTGGCAATCAACTTGACTTTTAAAAGTTTTATTTCAAAACTCTTCTAATGGGCTTTTAGAATCTCCTCCATTTGGATATTGTGGTGTGGTTACCCAACATTTAATGCGTCGCTCATCCCATGAGAGCGCAATACCAACCTAATAGTTGACAATGACAAATCATGTTCTTTTGGAAATCGTTCTTATAGCAGTAAACCTGTTCAGAGCCGTACCCTCCACCCCTGATGTATCCAGAGTTTAAAACTAAGTTGACAGTTAACACAAAAGAATCTTCTTCATTTGGCAGTTTTTCTTATAGTAAGAATGCCCTACATGGACCTTCTCTGAAGCCACACCTGACTCTGCAATTCCCTTTAGGAGTAACACATGTGTAGAATCTTCAGAAAATCAATTTTTTTTTTAAGCTAAATTGGTAGACAATTATGTCCCGAAGTGATTTTTCAAAAATTTGTCCCTTTTTTATAAGCGTTGGGCACCATGCCGGGCAGTCGGTTTAGTCGGTTTTCGCGTTATTCGCGAAGTCACTTTTTTTCAAAGGGCTTTACAAATAATTTTTATCCGATTTTTTTAATTTTTTTCGTAACATGGGATTTCATCAAAATAATAAAATCTTTATAAGTACTTTACAACTCAATTTTCATGATTTATACGTTTTTTTTTTTTAATTGATAGTTTTGCTTTTGGTCTAAATAAATACTAAGGGGAACATTTTTTTTAAATGTGTCGAATAAATGCGCCGTCAAAATAAGACGCCCTCCGAATATTTATCAAGTGCTCGTAGCTCTCTAAAGGCGCCATTTTGCTATGTATTTCAATAACAAAATAATTTTTGTATCTAAATTTGAATAATATTACCACCTACTTGAATTTTGAGTATAAAATAAAGTTTCTTTAAAAAAAAAATTAAAATATTACCTAAAACCATGCTCCACACAGGAGTTACAAGTACGTACAAGGAAAAAGACATAGAAGAAAACAAAACTTCATATAGCAAACACTACCAAAATTGTTAGGGCAAATTATTTTGTTCTTTGGTACACCTTGTTGACCACCAGTGCTGCCAATTTATTTGAGCAACAGAATGCAGTCACTATTGACATAAAAATTGCACTGTTATGGGCAGCACTGTTTGAGCTGAACAAGCTCTTCACATATGTAAAATTCTTTTTGCACTCAAAATAATTTGGACGACTGATAACACTTAGATTTAGATCAATTATTTTTCTATGGATGTTTTAGTTGAAAAAGAGAAACTTTATTTTCCAAATTTAATTTAAGATGAACGAAATTTCGTACATAATTTTGTAAAATAACCAATAAGGAAAGTCTTTGAATTTTAACAAAATTTTAATATGCGCATTGCTTTTCTTCTGCAGACATTGCTCAATTCAACCTTCAATGCACAACCATTTGATGTTTCAATTGCAACTCCATAATTTTGTAAGGCATTTTAAAAAGATTTACTAGTTCCAACGGCTGCAACATGTTTCTTCAACGCTGACTTCTTAGTAAGACCGATCTTAGTTTGAGCCGCCGCCTGCGATATAGCCGTTGCCTTGGTCCTGGCTTTCATGACGCATCCAACAGTTCCGAAGTCAAGAATCTTTCCACAGTTGGCTCTGTTTGAGTAGCTAATTTCCCCGCCCTCGTGGCGCTTCTTTATAGAACTGCTTTTAACCACACGTTTCTTTTTCTTTTTTTTATCCGCTACGGCCTTCAATCTCTCCTCTGATCTAGTTGGAAAAGTGCTCACTTTATTAGAGAAGCGTACTTTGCGAGTCACGCCACTGTGGGTAGCTCCACCAACTGTTTTTCGCGATAATATGCTCTTCTTTAAGGCAGGTTTGATGGCGCTCGCTGTGGTCAAAAGTTAGCAGATATAGGTAGAAAATAAAATTAAGAGATTACCCTTTAAGTTTTCCCATGCGCCCAAGCTGTTGGATGCCCCACCTAAGCCCATCAAGCTACCAACAGAGGTAAGCATTTTTCTGGTAACGTAAGGACTCGGTCGACGCAACCTTGTATTAACAGATAGCAGATTAGAGCCGTACGTCCCACCACCTTGCGGACGCGCATTGCTCTTGGAGTACCCACAGCGGGGACACTTACAAGAAGAAAACATTTCGATCAATTTAGAATAAAAAAACTATTCCAGGAAATTTTGTGTGTGACGTTTGAAGGCCAGTAACGAATAAGTTAAAAATTTCAAAATATGCTGATTGACACTTTGAAAGCCTGCTAGGGTAGAGTAAACCTATCATTTAATGAGTTGTAAATAAAGTAATGCAAACTGCACACAAATTACGCGAAAAAATAAAAAAAATACCTGAAAAATACTAAAACTTTTTGTAAGCTACAAAATCTTCGTTAACTTCAATAAATCCTAATTTGTGAGACGATGTTGATAAAAAGTAATCAACGTTACCCGCACATAATCAGGATTACGTTCGCAAACCTTCTTTTATTAAAGGATCACATTATTTTTATCATCAAGTACACAAATTTTTCGATTGATTTCTTCGGTACCAAACTCCGTGTATCGCCAACTCGGAAATGCATCAGTTCCTTGTTTATATATAATTCGTAAAAAACTAACAAGGGCATGACGTAAAGAGATTGGGTTGGAGATTACGATTTAAAAGTTTATTTTATATCAGTACAGGTATACATAACTACTAATCTATTGAAAAATATTTCTTTCGATGGGAAAAGGATTAAAGACGAGTGTTTCCAAAAAACTTTTAACTACTTGAAATACAATTGTCTTTTGAAACTTAGCTTAGCTGTTGGAGCTTCTATAAGATGTATGGAAAAAAAAAAGATAAAGTTTTTTAAAATCGATATAGAATTCGCAAGAGGATATTTCCGGCACTATCTAAAACATTAAGTTCTCGTGAATGGTGTTAGTGTTCGCTCCGATTTTTATAAAATTTTTGTTTATATTTTGTAGGAATGAGAATAGGATGTAAAGTATTCTTCAACCTTCTAACACCACCTAAAACTTTTTAAATCGCGATTTTAGTATTTTTGTAAGAAAAATATTAAAATACCCGAAAGCGTCGCATCACTAAAAATTATATATAGCAGCTTCTGGGTTAGAAAAGGACGTCCAGGTAAAAGAGGAGTTGTAGCTTTTGCTCCAGAAGAGGGACAGCAATGTCAGGATATTATCTTAGATTATGATTCTGAGGGAATGTCTTTTCCACCATTTATGCCGGGATGAAGAGAAAGTGAACGGAGTGTTATACAAAAAAAGTTAGGTCCAAGATAAGAAACTTTTCTTTTGAATATATAACAGAAGGATACGTCGGAGACCCACAAAGTTACGTAAAGTATGCTCATGGTGACTAGAATGGTCGATATACCAATAAGCGTCAGCCTGTCTATCCGTCCCTCAGAGATGGTAAGACGTAAGAACAACCAAACTTGTAGACTAGATTCCTTATTAATCTACGGGATACAAGCTTAAGGCGTGTTTCAAAAGACCTCGAAAAATGAAAAGTTTTATATGTATAATTGTTTGTTTAAGATATCGTAACTGAATTCGGCATTCGGAAAACCTTTTTTAGATCCCTTCTACTTATCCCATTTTTTTATATAATGTACAGAAGTCAATTTTAAAGGGTTTGTAGTCAGAGCAGCTTAGGCCTTATGGCGATATTTTTTACCGTTCCCAGGATAACCAAAATGGATCTTGAAAGCACTAAAGTTATAATTTGGGTAGTACTTAAAAATATCCCCAAATTTACTATTTTAGATTCTGGAGATTATAGTTCGATACCGAGAAGTACCAAATTTTTTAAAATATAATATATATTATATAATTTTGGTGTAATATGATGGCAGAGTTGGCATAATATTCGTAGCTGACGACGCAACTATTACAAATCTGGGATTCTTTTTGCTCTACGATGTCAAGTTTGCGAGTTATGGCCTTTTGAAGTTGGAAAATTGGTCCGATTGGCATAATAAATATTCGACAATAATTATTTAATTATAATTTATAATTTTTATCTTTAATACAATTTTGTACATTTTGGCACAAGTACAAATTTGTCGGAAAATTTTGTAATATAAATTTTTGGTATAACCATTTTATAATTTTTCGTTCTGCCCAAAAACAGTGAAAAGGGCCTATATCGGGCACTGTCTTGACCAGATGCGGATCTAGGATTTGGTCTTCCGGATACGGAAGACCTATATCGTAAACAGGGGCATTGCGAGGCATGTGTGGGGGGTGAGACACCCCCCAAACATCCAGCAGTCGGCAAATCTCGAATGTATCACGTAATATTCGAGCAATTAAAGTTTGTTGAATGGAGTCGGCATTTTGAGGCTCATACCCCCCACATTCAACTCTCTAGCTACGCCCCTGATCTTAAAACAAAAAACTGAAAATTAACTTATTAATTAATTTAAACTTAAATTTTTAATATTACATGTGCTTGTGACATTTACAATTTGTTTAAAATTAAACGAAAAATTTTCATAGTTGGGCATTTGGGCAAAAATTAAATACTTTTTTTGCAGTGTAGCCATTTAACGAACAGAATTTAGATGAGAGTAGGAGAGTAGGAGAGTAGGAGAGCGGTAGGATTCGCAGCCTGGTCAAGGCCATTGGAGTTTGTTGTGGTTGTTATTATTGTTGCTGTTATCCTTGCTAACTAACACGTGTTGTTGTTGTTGCATTGTTGCCTTGCCGTGTTGCAATTGTTGTTCCTGCAGCCCCTTGCTCATAATTGTTTCTTCTGCTGTTTCTTCTTGAGTCTTCCTTGGCAAATTTGTTGCTACTTCTTGTAGTTGTTTTTTTTTTGTGCGTTGTGTCTGTGTTGCATGTTGGCTTTCAAATTTATTTACAATTAATTAATTTTGTTATTAGTTGTTAGTATTTTGTGTAAAACTTAATTATTAATTTTGTTAGTATTGTGTGTAAAACTATTTTGAAATCAAATCTTTTGAATTTTTTCGCCAACTACAAGCGGATTATTACGTCGTATTTCTTTGGCACCAAAATCTTTGTAATCGAATGTGCACTTATGCTTGTCCGAATATCGGTGAACACCGCAGTACAGACCGCCACAGCGACATTGAATGCCTAAAGAAAAAAAAAACAAGTTTGTTTAAAAAAATACAAATACTGTTTCCATTTTAACTTTTTGGACTTACCAGTCAGGCCCACTTTCTTGCGACAAACTGCACAACGGTTCTTCTCCTTTTTGGGCTGCTTCTCATCTTTCTTATCTTTGTCGTCCTCGAAAGAGGGCGCTGCTGATGGAGCGGCAGTATCTGGAACGCATTCCGCTGTAATGTCTTCTATATTGGATTTGGCAGTGTTCGCTATTTCAGTGATATTCTAGGTAGAGAAAATTTACAAAAATATTAGATAATGTAAAATCGAAATCGCAGTATTCTGGAAATTTTTTTACTAAGTTTAAAATTAAATTCTGTGAAAAAACATTTAAACACATATTGCACTGAGATGAACACGTTTTCGATCATTCAATGAGATCTACACCAAAGTACTATTTTTATTGTTACAAGAAATTTTATGTTCCACTCTTCGAAAAACTCCCTAACCATTTCAAAAAAATTTGTTGCTTGTTTCACGTCTATTTATTGCGATTTAACTAGTTTCAAAAGGAAGCCTTAAATGTATCCCAATTTTGGATCTTGTGCGCTACAAGTTTTGCCGACTAGTCAACCATTTTTTTTTGATGACTTAATGGCGAAAGTAACTTTTCTCCCGAACGTTTCCCATTTGTTCCAACTCATAACGAGATAAAGTATACGCCATTCGGGGCTGCGCTCTATGATCTCCTGCAATTGTAAGCCCGCCTAAAACGCGTCTCTTTACTGGCAACCTTTTAATTCCAGTCTTTTTGGGTTCAGTCGACGCCGATGTACTTGCAACCGTTTTACTATTCTTCACGGAGGAGGAGGGCCCGGCAGTTGTTCCGACTCTCGCTTTGACACGTCTAACTTTTGTGGTTCTACTTTTCTTGACGCTGTTAGTGAGTCTTGGTTGTGTCCCAGCAACTGATCAAATAAAGTAAATCAAAGCGACTACCATAAAAACGGCTAACAAACTAATTACCCTTAAAGCTGCCAGATGCACCCATCGAACTTTTTGACGTTGCCAATCCGCCGGCAGCGGTACGCGTCTTACTGGAGAGCGACTTGGTTCCAGGCAAGAGCACTCTTGGTTTGATAGAAGCAAATGCAACTCGTTTCAACTTGCCACCAGAGGATTTCCGCTTAGCCATCGTGGTACTGCCAGTGGCACTACCACGTTTTTTACTAGCGGGAACGCCACCAGTGGATTTCCGCCGAGTGCTCGTGGCATTGCTACTTGAAGCACCGCCTGATTTTCTACTAACTGATGCCCGTGGGTACATTGCGAGAGCCGAGTCTAAAACCATTGCGAACAATTTGGACAGAAAATTTGGATATTTTTAAATTTTGAAAAAATTTCTATTTCGCCTGCTTTGCTGATAATTTTGAAACCAGGTTATTTACACATTTTAATTTTGTCTATTTTATTTTGTGTGGAGAGCTTGAAAGCAAGCAAGGAATTGAAATTGATAGACTAAAACTATAGAATAGATCAAATTTTGTGAGTGACAGTTAAGTGATAGCTGCCTGGGTTGAAGAAGAATCATTTTCAAATGAACTGATGTAGCTCGGAGTATAGGTAGGACGCCGAATTTTGTGCCGCTTAAGCCGTGGCATCACAATGGAACACATGGTCACCTGGTGATCTCAGTTTTTAGATTGAGCAGCCAATTCAACCTAAACGTGGTTTTGTGATAAAAAAAAATGGGCTCGAAGACCAGATAATGTTTAGAATATATTTTTTGGGTCGCATTTGTAGGGCCTCGGCATTCCTTCCTAATACCCTTGCCTGCGCCCTGGCAGTTTATAGAGCAAAAAGACGCATTCACCCTTGTGATCTCAAAAGTCGTCTTTTGATTTAAATCGCAATAAATAAATTTCGCTATCATAAAGGTCATAAGCCAAGGAGCTTCAAAACCTTGTTATAAATAATACTGAGGTGAAGTGTTAAGACCAGGTCGAATTTCTAGGTGTGGACATAGACAATCAACTCAACTGAAACTCCCACTTAGAACAAATGCTCTCAAAAAAAAATTCTTTGCACCACATGGGGCTTCAGCCCTCATATTATACAATGGATATACCGTACAATGGTACGGTCTATCGTCAGGCAGCAAGCTTCAAAGACTAGTATGCATATCTCTCTCGGGAGCTATGCGTAACTGTCCGACAGCTGTCATGGAGTCAGTCCTTGGACTCACACCACTGTACATTTTCATCAAAAAGTCAGCCACGCAGAGTCTACTTCGTATCCAAATCATATCTGGACTTTTAGAGCAAGAGACTCTGGTCATGCCGCACTTATATATTCCCCTCCTGACGTATCGATCTGCTCTAAATCAGATCTTATGATTACGGAACTTTTTCATAACAAGAAATTTAGATCTCTTCTCCCAAGCCGGGAGACTTGGGCTGATGGGCCCAAGTGGAAGCCCCCGGTGGCAACAATGGTTCAAGGATGTGTCCAAAACTGAGCAGGGTGTAGGTGTTGGAACCCAACACCAGAATATGTACCGCAATGGGCATCTGGCCCAGCGTCTTTCAAGCGGAGATTCATACCATAGAGATCTGCGCCCTTAGTATCCTTCTCAAGGGAACTGGGGAGCAAACATATACTTTTTTTCATATAGCCAAGCTGCTATTGTCATCCTGGAGCATCTCCCCCAGGATGGTTAAAGAATGGCATAACTACTCCAAACCCTGTCCGCCCGAGCAAAGTCGTGCTATGTTGAGTGCCTGGATAAAGCACGAAAGGGTGCCTCCACCCTGACTACATCTCCTGCTCCGTTTTGTGGTATTGGTTGGTCCACAATCAAAACCATGATAAAGAAATGAGCTGCAGGAGATCGTAGGAGATACTGGTTCTCCCTTCCGGGGCTTCGTCAACCAAAACTGCAAGTCAAACCTCTGGATGCGATCAAGACAAAAGATCTTGGCAGAGCGGACCTAAAGCTCCTGGTAGCTTACCGTCTGGCCACCACACTATTAGATACCATTTACAGAAAATTGGCCTGTCGGACTCTTCAGAGTGCAGGCTCTGTCTAGAAGACAATGAAACCACCAGACATATTGTCTGTGACTGCCCAGCGCTGGTATGGGACATAGCCTGTCACATGGGAAAGGAACGCATTAGGGTCTGAACACAGACCCCAAAATTTTAAGGTAAAATTTGGCATAAGTTATTAATTTACGAGGCCCCGATGGACTTATTAAGATTCATGCTGACCGACGGAAACGCTTATGGCCTCAGCCTGAGTTTTCAAACTGACCATAGGTATACCCAAGCTCTCCTTGTCTTGAAGAAGAATGCTGCAAGTTATTTATCCAGTTTAAACTTTTTTATTGCTGTTAGACCCTCCTGAATTGCCATAACCGCCGCCTGAGAAAAACTGCAGTAATCGGGGATACGGAAAGATGTTCTGACATTGAGTCCTCTCCGCTTGCTTTACATAAGCCTTGCCATTTTTTTGATGCTAACGAGCAATCCAAATGGTAAAGGCTATAAGAAGTGCACGGAGTATCTTTCTATAGGTATAAGTCCATAGAGTTTTTTTTCATGGTATAAGTGAGCAGGATTAAATAAAAGGGGGAACAAATTCACGAAATCCTATACCTCATTTGCTGTAAAGAATCGAATATACCTTTTCAAGCTTAGTCCCTCACCTTGGCATATAATGCATGCTGGGGGCAAATCCCCAATAGCCAAATAAAGTAGGGAGCGATAACTAATCGGTACATTTTATATTCAAACCTAGTATAAAGTGCAGATGGAGCAAAACTTCTAGCTATATAAAATAGAAATCAGCCCCGTCGCCCGTTGTCCACTTACCTTCTTAACTTCATCCTTTGGCTGCTCCAAGTTCTTCTCCACTTTGGACTGTGTAGTATTTGTAAATGTAATAACTGGACACAATCTAGGGCTAGGTCGTGGGCTTGGTGCCGAGGCGTGTGAATTGGGAACTGGTGTCTTTTGCTTCTTACGAAGCGAGTCCTGTAAAAGATCAATGCCGGTTTAGGCTTGCCAGTTGGTATAATAAAGTTCACCGATGACTTACCTTATAGCAAACTGAACATAAACCATCTGTGGCTGGATTACCGTAGAATCCGCAACCAGAACGGCACAAGGGTTGCATTGGATTAGATTCACGTTCCATGGTGATGTCTGTTACGCGTAATATCAATGACTAAATAAAACCCCTAACACTTCCTTCTTCGCTGTCTTAATGGAGCTCAGCAAATTAATCCGTTGCTGCACTTTTGCTCCGGTACTGTTTACTCCTGTTAAAATCTCTATTCTCGTTTCGTTCAATTGTTCACAATTTTACCCAACTGCAACTGATCCAAAAACTAATGTCTTAAGTAAAAAAAAATATATAAAAGTATTGTCCAATAGTTTCAAAAATATAATTGCTGGGTTGGCAACAATTGTAAAAAATACGCCAGCTCTTGGAAAATATATGGGGAAGCTTCGCGGCGCTTTTAATGCTCTTTTATAGTTTCAGCAAATTTTTTAATAAGATTTTTTTTTTTAGGTTAAGGCCAGTGCCCACAATTTTCGAAACTAATTTCAAAGCACACTTAAACGATATTAGATGAAACTAGCAAAATTTAGGAAACAAAAAAAAAATTTATAATGTACAGCGTGTTTTTTTAGAGGTTCACAAATTTGAGTTGGCAGCAATGCTTTATCTGACATTTCATTATGGATAAAGATTTTCACTAGAGCAATCAAAATAATGGTTCCGTTCGTCAACCTTATTCAAAATTCAACATTTTGCTGTCCGATGAAGCCCATTTTTGGTTGAATGGTTTCGTAAATAAGTAGAATTGTACCATGGAGTGAGGATAATCCGCAAGCTTTGGGCGAAACACCATTACATCCACAAAAAAATTACTGTCACTTGCCTAAGTCGATAATATAACAATTGAACACCTAAAAATCAACAATCGAAGAGTTGTTGGGGAAATACAGCCCCAAATCTTGCGGAAAGTTGGTCAAAATTGGTGTTCCAGATTGATTTAAAAAATATATTTTGTGGCGTTACTCTAAAAAGCACCCTTTATTTGCTCAATATTATTAATAAAGAAATGATAAAATGATATGACAAAAACTGGCAGCTTAATTTTTGCATCCTGTACCTATAGGTAGAAAAGTGCTTACTAGATTTGTGCTATGTATTTAAGGGACAAAGAAGGATTGGTAGACCCCAAGTCCATTATACCAAAATGCTTATCAAAGCCTCGGGAAGCGATTGAGTCATATCCGACTGCCCGTCCGTCCGTCCGTCCGTATGAATACTCATATCTCGGAGACTATAAGAGCTAGAAATATGAAACTTTACCACTTGATGCGCATGGCTTCAATGGCCTACACTGCGATGCGAACTACTCTGTGAACAAAATCGACAACCCTTTAGACAGGTTCCTGTGCGATGTCCTGGTGGTGAACTTGCTAAAAACGAAAGATAACATGCTTATGTTTCCGGATACCATCTAGAGGATCGTTTCAGTCCTTATGAATTTGCTACGATAGAGCAGACTAACCTTCAGACTCCACTGCAGATGTCCCCGCTTATTAACCCTATTAAGATTGAAGAATTAACTGAAGCGATCCAATTATTGCCGAAAAATAAAGTTCCGGGTATTGATAGGATTTGCAATGCTACGTTGAATGCATTGCCTACGAGAGCGCTCCTTTATATAGTATTAATTTTTAATGCTATTATCAAGCTCCAAGTCTTCCCAAAACAATGGAAACAAGCTGCGATTCTTATGATTCACAAGCCAAGCAAACCAGAAGCTGATCCTGAGTCGTATCGGCCAATAAGTCTTTTACCCTCCCTGTCTAAATTATGGGAGAGGACTATTGCGAATCGAATTTCTGCCATTATAAGCGAATGCAATATCTTGCCGCACCATCAATTCGGCTTTCGAGAGGGACACGGCACTGTGAAACAGGTCCACAGATCGGTGAAGCACATCATGCAGGCTTTTTACGACCTAGAGTTCTCCAACGCTGTCTTCATACACATGCAGCAAACGTTCGATAGGGTGTGGCATGATGGTCTACTGTGCAAAGTTAAAAACCTTTTGCCTGCACCGTACTATGGCCTTTTAAGGTCATATTTGGAAGGATGAGAGTTTAAGGTCAAGGTAAGGGACATATACTCGTCCACTTATGTTTTGAGAGCAGGAGTGCAGCAAGGCAGTGTTCTGGGTCCACTGCTCTTTTCTTTGTATATTTCTGATATACCCAGCCCTACCTCTGAACATATGGAAGCTTCCTCTAAGGCTATTATTGCGACATACGCAGATGACATCGCAGCCATTTAATGTAATGTAGCAATGTAATAGCAATGTAGCGTAGAGGCAAGTAATGGTCTTCATACTCCCGCAGCTTGGTGCAAACGGTGGAATTTGAAGGTTAACCCACTAAAAACAATAAACCTTTGCTTCACATTAAAAAGATTGACGCATACCCCTTTAATCCAGCTAGAGGGAGTGACCCTGGAGCTGAATACCTCGTCTTCACTTTGGACAAGCACCTTATCTTTGGGCCACACCTCAAAGAGACGGTTAAAAGATGTCGTCACAGACTGGTACAACTGCGGTGCCTCTACAGCAAGATGAGCACCTTGCCGCTGAGATGTAAAAGACCTGTTTATGTGCACTGTCTTCCGATATGACTTTATGGAGTGCAGATTTGGGGGATTGCTGACAAATCAAACTATAAACGCATACAGGTATTGCAAAATCAAGTATTACGACAGATAACCAACTGTCGCGCGGTTCCACACTCCATAAAGACCTCAATCTGCATACAGTTGAAGAGCAGATTGGTAGGCACACTAGTAGATACAGCAACAGATTGGAAAGACACCGCAGCCTGCTCGCAAGAGGACTGCTTCCTGCCCGCCCTTTAAGGCGGCTTAAACGGCAAGGTTTTGCGAAGACGTTGGGTCAGTAAGACTACCTTCAATTAAAATCCTCATAAGGCGTTATGGGGTTTGGCTGTTTTTTAATTACCAGCCATGTGTTTGTATGGTACAAAATTCATGTACAGATTCTTCACTTTTTTTAAATAAATAACAAAAAGAAAAAAAAAACTTGATGCGCATATTTCCTGAGTAGATTAAGTCCGTTAAGGTCCTTACGAGCGTACTGTGTGAAAGACTGAAGCCACTCGCCAAGGCACTGATTGGACCTTATCAGTGCGGCTTCAGACCTGGCAAGTCCACCGCCGACCAGATATTCACACTACGCCAAATCCTGGAAAAGACCCACGAACATCAAGTCGACACTCACCACCTGTTCGTCGACTACAAAGCAGCTGCCGCAATGTCTGAGCTCGGTATCCCTGCGAAGCTGATAAGGCTTTGCAGAATGACGTTGAGTAATTCCTGCAGCTCCGTCAAGGTAGGAAAGGACCTCTCCGAGCCTTTTGATACCGTGCGAGATGCCCATCGACATCATTGGGCGTACCAAGCGAGATGTCACCGCGGCCTTCAGTGCTATCGAACGGGAGTCTGCGAAAATGGGTTTGGCGGTAAATGAGGGCAAAACGAAGTATATGCTGTCGACAAGTAAGGACGTGCGGCGGCTTGGGTTCGAGATTACGGCCGACAGCTATACTTTCGATGTTGTCAAGGAATTCATCTACCTTGGCACCGCCGTTACCACCGACAACGATGTCAGCCTGGAGATCAAGCGCAGAATCACTCTTGCCAACAGGTGCTATTTCAGTCTCAATAGGCAATTGAGTAGTAGAGACCTCTCTCGCGCGACAAAACTAACACTCTACAAGGCACTCATCCATTCAGTGCTTCTTTACGGCGCGAAAGCCTGGACCGTGTCGCTCATGATGCAGCTGCCTTGGGAGTTTTCGAGAGGAAAGTACTGCGCAAGATCTTTGGTCCTATTCGAGTTGGCGATGACTACCGCTCCGTACCAACCAGGAGCTGTATGAGCTCTTCAAAGACATGGTCGTTGCTCAGCGTATCAACATCCAGCGGCTTCGCTGGCTCGGGCATGTCGTTAGAATGGACGAGGATGCTGCAGCTAGACGTGTGTTCGATGCGGTAGTCAGCGGCCGTCGGCGGAAAGGCGACCGTGTTTGCGTTGGAAAGACCAAGTGGAAGGGGCCCTGTCTTCGCTCGGTGTGACCAACTGGCAGAGGCGCCTGGAGAGATGTTTTAAGGCAGCCCGCAATCCGGTAATCGGGTTGTTATGGCCACATAACAAGAAGAAGATTAAGTCAGTTGAATCATGTCAATATCTTCCGCCGTTTCCCCGCAGTCAATTTTTGCGTTTTTTTAGCCAAACTTAGCCTTATGATCACATGCATAAATATATAAATTTTACCACTCCTTGCCAACAAACTGTGTCAATATTTAACTCTACGTAATTATGGCAATAAGTGACCTGGAATCACAATTTTTGGTAAGCTGATTCATGTGGCTTTAATGAATAAATCCACATCCACAATCGATTATCGGGGGGTATGAACTTGAAACTTACCCTACATACTTTAAATAACTTCTTTGATGTTACTTTCATTATTTGTCAAAGTCAATCAAAGCGATTTTCATAAAATTTTCAATTGGAAAGTCCTTAGAAGGATTAAAAAGTTAACAAAGCAACTGTATCACATTATTTATTTTAATTTTATTTTTATTTTGGACAAATATCTATTACAATCGTTTATTTACTAAAATTTTGATGTGTTGTATACATGAAACAATTTATTTTTAATGATAGGTTAAAATTTGTATAGATTTCACCAAAAAATTTCATATTGCATTAGGGCAAAAATTAAATGCGTTTCTTACAGTGTAGCCTTTTAAGCAATAGTTTCATTGTAGAGAGTGCGGCTGTTCAAGGCCAGTGCAGTGTGTAAGTGTTATCCTTGCTGACTAACACGTATACGTATGGATCCTTGTTGTTGCTGTTACAGTTGTGTTAGTTTACAATTGTAGTTGCTGCAGCCGCTTGCTCATCATTGTTCTGGTTAAGTCTTCTTGAGTCCTGGGTGCATTTTGTAGTTGGACGCTTTAACATCTTGTTGTGGATTGTGGTATACAATATCGCCTTTTGCTCTGTAGCATTAGTTATATATTTTTACTGAGTTTTGTAGCTGTAGTATATATACTATTATTATAAAGTTGTTTACGTCATAATTCTAGTGTTTAGTGTTCACTGTTTTTTCTGAAATTCAAATCTTTTTGATTTTCTCGCCAATAACAACCGGGTTATTACGTCGTATTTCCTGTGCACCTTGCTCCCGGTAATCGAATGTGCAATTATGCTTATCCGAATAACGATGCATAGCGCAGTACAGACCGCCACAACGACATTTGAAGCCTAGAAAATATAAAAAAAAGTTAATATTGAGGCTAACAAAAGAAAAAAAAAATTTTTACGAAACGGTTAACGTATATGTTAAACGATTGATTTATCGTTTGCCTGTTTGTATATGTTGGTAAAAAATTTAATTTAATTGCCCTGACAAGCATAAAGCTGATGCCATAGTTCGCCTTAATATTATATCATTTATCGAATATATATGTATTTCGCCATAATTTAAAAAACAAAACGATTGATTTATCAAATATTGCCCTACTTATTTAATTCGATACAATTTAAAAAAATCTGAATCATTAATATATCGAATATAAGTCAGACTATTCAATTCGCCATGATATTCAAAAATCTAAAACGATATACACAGGCTTATGTTAATAAAAATAATTTTAAAAATAATCCAAAACGATTAATTCATTGAAAATAAGCCGACTTATTTGATTCGCTAATATTTAAAAAATTCGAAAACGAGTCATTTATCGAATGTAGACCGGCTTATTCAATTCGTCTCAATTTCAACAAAATCTAAAACGATTAATTTATCGAATATAAGCCGCCATATATACCAAGTGTCTTACCGTTCAGTAGCACTTTTTTGCGACAAACATCACAACGGTTCTTCTTTATCTTAACGTCCTTATCGTCCCCCTTGTCTGTGTCATTCTCTTTAGAGGAAGTACTTGGGCCGGATGCCACTGTGATGTCTCCACCATTAGTTTGGTCAGCGGCGACTTCTTCATTAATTTTCTATATAGACAAAATTAAGAAAAACATTAGACAAAGCTTTAAGGAAAATGGAAAAATTGTATAATAAAAAAAAACGAAGACTAGAGGGTGGGATACTATCGATGGCACTATCGATAGTTTTATATTTCGGCTATTATCGATGGTTTTGTTCAATATATCGATAACATACTTTCGTATGCAAGAAAATTTTTTGAGAAATCCATGAGGAAAAAAAGGGATACCAAATATAAAATGAGAAATTTGCGAGTACTAAAAAGCAGTGTATACATAGTGTTACTTGTGTTTTTTTACCCGTTTCTTAGCTGGGGATTCAACAATAGTTTTTTCTGTATCCTCTAAAAGTCGCACGTGTTTGGATTTTGTTTCGCTGTTTACTCCGCCGGTTTCATTTTTTTCGAATTCCTTCATATCGGACCCAGCTGGCATTTCAAATTTACGTTTTATTCGTTTGATCATGTTTAGAAGGTCTTCCCCTGCATCACTTTTTGCTCTTTTGCACTTTGGCTTCTGTTCCCTCGGCTGCTCCGAGTCCCCTATTATCTCATGGTTCGCCTCTTCCTTATCTTCCTCTGGCTCACTTTCCGTTGATTTCCTAGCCTCTGGCAACTGTTCGTCTGACTTTTTCCCATCCATAGCGTTTCATTCGCGGCTGTGATCTTCTTGTCAAAAAAGAATGTCTAGGGGTATTTTGCTTGCAAAACCTCCTACCAAGCGTTTTTTAACTGGCTTTTCTTAGTTAAGATCTTAGTTTTAGACGCTTTTTTGGTATCGATTGCAAAACTTCCTACTAAGCGTTTTTCAGCTGGCTTTTTCTTCGTAGATAAGATCTTCTTAGTTTTAGACGCTCTCTTGATATCTTTTGCTAAACCTCCTACTAAGCGTTTTTTAACTGACTTTTTCTTAGTTAAGATCTTAGTTTTAGACGCTTTTTTGGTATCGATTGCAAAACTTCCTACTAAGCGTTTTTCAGCTGGCTTTTTCTTCGTAGATAAGATCTTCTTAGTTTCAGACGCTCTCTTGATATCTTTTGCTAAACCTCCTACTAAGCGTTTTTTAACTGACTTTTTCTTAGTTAAGATCTTAGTTTTAGACGCTTTTTTGGTATCGATTGCTATACCTCCTACCAAGCGTTTTTCAGCTGGCTTTTTCTTTTTAGATAAGATCTTAGTTTTAGACGCTTTCTTGGTATGAGCTTTCTTCACATCTGCCCTCTTAATAGATGAAGTTTCAGTACGCTTTACCACTCTTTTTTTCTTGACAGCTTTCGAAAATTTACGCTTTGGAAGTGCTGCAAAAGCAATTAAAGTTTAAAAAATTTAGATAAAAAATTTGTTAGATTGGTTTAAAAAAGCGACTACCGGCATTACTTTTGTCCTCTAAGCTGCCCCATGCGCCCATCGTAACGGATTTCCTAGAGCTAATTGGTCTTGCCAATCCGCCAGCAGCTTTACGCGTCTTCCCGAAGGCAGATCTCAAACGACGTTCGATTGAGCTGGCCTCAGACAAGAGCTCGGTTAACTTGGCTGAAAGGTGTTTTTGACTAATGCGAATACCGCCATGGGGTCTAGGTCGAGCTACCCTAGTGTTGCCAGTGGAACTAGCACGTTTTCTACCAACGGGAATGCCACCAGTGGATTTCCGCCGAGTGCTCGCTCCAGTGCCACTGGCACTAGCTCGTTTTTTTTTACTAGAGGAAATGCTAGCAGTGGATTTCCGCTTAGTTTTCAAGGGACTACCACTTGCACCACCTTGCTTTCTAGTAGTACTTTTCGCCGCATATTTTAGAGAGCTTGAGACCCCACAATGGGTACTTGCACCACCTTGCTTTATAGTAGTACGATTTTGCGCAAATTTTAGAGAGCTTGAGAACCCACATTGGGGACACTGAAAAACACGTTCGACTAGAACCATTGCAGATTTGAATTCCAAAATTTGTATTTCATTTGCTTTAAATTTTGACTATTTAATTTTGTGTTACTTTTGATGGGATGTATTTATGTATATTGTATACCTAGTCAAAAGTCAAAGGTATACTAGATCTGTAAAATGTAGGCAGCAGGGGGCGTAGCAGGCCATATATCAATATATATCAAAATTTATATCATATTAGCTGCCTTGCAGCTAGATATCACAGCAAAAGATATAAGATGCACCCGACCCTAACGTATTAATCCATATTTTGGAGCCAATCGGTTGTACGATTTGAAGTGATGCCCCAAAAAAAAATAAAATTCATTTTATTGTCAGCTAAGACCGTCGACAGAATCATTCCTCTAGTTGACCTTCCATTTAGATCTACCTTATATAAGGTGGGCCACCTGTTCGTTTGATTGTTAATTGCACTTTATTCAAATATTTTCTAACAAAATTGGACAAATGCTATCCTTATCCAAAAATGTAGGTCATAGTGTAGATAACCGAAGAAGAGGAAGACCGAATTTGAGATGGTTAGATGGAGATAGAAAACACAAGCTTTATTCACAACTACAACAGGTAAAGACCCGAACAGGGATGTATCACCAATGATGGTGATGATGATTTGCCAAATACAAATTTGAAACTAAAATTTACTTATGGAAAATAATATCCCAAAATGGACGCCACGGTGGACTTTACACATCCGTATGCAAATATCTTCATTTTCGATAATTTATTTTTGACGAAAACTCATCTGACATCATGTAAAAGTGTATTATGGAAAATTTAAATATGAGAGAAGACGAAAAATAAAAAAGGTCAGAAAAATTAATTGCAAACAAATTCTGTAAGATTTTAAGGGGGTTTTCTTGGGACACAATATATGATTTTAAACCTTCAAAATGAGCTCAACTGCAGGTTTGTTTAAGTCGTAATATCCACTTTTGTGAAATATACTTAAATACTTGGTAAAAGATATGAAAATATGTATGATATAAGTTGATCGGCCTAATCGGGCGAAATCCATATAATATTATCAATTTTATATTTTTAATCTAATTATATTATCTAATAATATTTATTGAAAAACGGTTACCAACCATGCAGAGAAAACAATTTTCTAAATTTCTTTTCATACTTTGGTAGCAAATATGTAGCACCACATATTAAGTAAAATTAGGGTGTTCCGCCCCAGTACGCTTCGTATGCCAACTCCCATGGTACGTTTGCAGACAGAACATCTCAGCGGTACTATAACGTGTGTACTCCAAAATTTCTACTACGACTTTAAGGCGCATTAATTTTAGGTCATATATTGAATGATTCTTTATGCCGATGGCGATGATTGTGAACAATGATGATGAACAAACAGCTTTTTTTTTTTTGTGTACAAACGATTTTAATGAAATTTCCCCAAATTTCTAACAAACGAAAAGTCTGCGTCGAGTCTTAATATTGCTGATCAAAAAATTCGGGAGCACACCGCGAGAACCTTTTGAGGGAAAGGAGGCCTATATCAAAAGCCTGAATAAAAGTGTAAAACTAGGCCAAAACGCCAAAAGTTTTGAGAAAGACACAATACGGACCTTCAGACAGACGCAACATATTTCTTGTGTCGTCTATTTAAGGTCTTTATAGATTTCTTTCTACCTTTAAGACAAAGTTTGGGAACATGTTTCATAACAGAAGTAATTAACCCAATATAATAATGGTATAAACATTCCCAATATTGCCGCATTTAGAAAACAATCTACAGCACAATTTACCCTTCGCCTTCCTTTATAAGGACTTTTAGTGTATACAAATAAAGACCTTACCTTTGGGAATCCGAACGTCATTCGCCAGCGAGCCTCAAGGCAGCTCGAAACACATGAGTTTGTCACGCCTGTTTCTTTTTTAGAATTAACTTAATATTTAACTTAACTTAAAAATGTACCAACACATTGAACTACTATTAACCAAAAACAAACATTAAATTTTAACTTTTCTTATTACTTTTAGAACTTATCTATGTAAGCGCTATACACTGCAAACATAGATTTTACAATTAAATATCTAGCACTTACTGGCTGTAAAATCAAGGCACTCTGAGTTCTAATAAAAAAAATTTGACATATACAAGTTGCCAGCTGATCTGCTTATCGATAAATTATCGATAACCAACACATGAATCGATATTTTTCTATGGTGTGGTATTTTTTGTGATCAAATCTAGTATTTAATCAATCTGGGGTATAGAAGCATCTCAATGGCCGTACCCAAACTACGTGACCCAATTTTTAAACCCCTTCGCCCTTCGGTGAGTAACCGTAGTATATCTATATATATATATAGAAAAATTATATATAAGGTTGTCAAAAAAGTCTTGCGGTATTTCCGCAAGCTTGTCTTGCAAGCGCGTAGTTCTAGTTGTATTCGTCGCATCGGTTCACGCTAGAGCTTTTTGGAAAGCTCTTTTCACGTGCTAACACGTGTTTGATTAATTGTTGTTTGCTTTTGGTCGTTCGTGAGTTATAGCGTCGCAAACATGGAGCAAAATAAAGAGAAAATACGGCATATTTTACAGTACTACTACGATAAAGGCAAAAATGCATCTCATGCTGCCAATAAAATTTGTGCAGTTTATGGACCCGATCCATTTCCACCGCACAACGATGGTTTCAACGTTTTCGTTCTGGTGCAGAGGTGATCGAAGATGCGCCACGGTCCGAAAGGCCTGTTGTCGAAAATTGCGATAAAATCGCTGAATTGATCGAAAGAGACCGGCATAGTAGCAGCTGTAGCATCGGCCAAGAGCTGGGCATGAGTCATCAAACCGTTATAAACCATTTGAAGAAGCTTGGATTGAAAAAGAAGCTCGATGTATGGGTGCCACACGACTTGACGCAAAAAAACATTTTTGACCGTATGGATGCATGCGAATCGCTTCAGAATCGCAACAAAATCGACCCGTTTTTGAAGCGGATGGTGACTGGCGATGAAAAGTGGGTCACTTACGACAACGTGAAGCGTAAACGGTCGTGGTCGAAAAGCGGGGAAGCTGCCCAGACGGTGGCCAAGCCTGGATTGACGGCCAGGAAGGCTCTTCTGTGTGTTTGTTGGGATTGGCAGGGAATCATCCACTATGAGCTGCTCCCCTATGGCCAAACGCTCAATTCGGACCTGTACTGCCAACAACTGGACCGCTTGAATGCAGCACTCATGCAGAAGAGGCCATCTTTGATCAACAGAGGCCGAATTGTCTTCCATCAGAACAACGCCAGGCCACACACATCTTTGGTGACGCGCCAGAAGCTCCGGGAGCTCGGATGGGAGGTTCTTTTGCATCCACCGTATAGTCCGGATCTCGCACCAAGTGATTACCACCTATTTCTGTCCATGACGAACGCGCTTGGTAATCAGAAGTTGTCCACAAGAGAGTCCTGTGAAAATTGGCTCTCCGAGTTTTTTGACAATAGGGAAGCGAGCTTCTTTAAGAGGGGCATTATGAAGTTGGCATCTCGTTGGGAACTCGTCATCGAACAAAACGGCGCATATTTGACTTAAATCGCATTATTATAACCAATTTTATGAACAATTGAAAATTCAATAAAAATACCGCAAGACTTTTTTGACAACCTTATATATGTATTTCCTAGAGTTCCAAGGTGGAACATAGGGCCACATAGAAAAATTATAGGCTGAGTCAAAAAAAAATGTTATAGGATGGCCAAGTAAGTTTTGAACTTAAGTCTCCAGAAGGTCGCCCTTAAAAAAAATTGCTGTAAATGGTATTTCCAATACGTTCCAATGGAATTAAACCCGGACCCGTCGTCGGGCACTCCAAAAGAAAGATACCTTAAAGTAAGATTTTGAAGTATGTTTAGAAGCCTTGTGAGTCTAAAATATCCTGTTAAGGGCAAGCGGATCCTTCAGATATAGTACTGAATCGCTTTGAATCTAAGACATTTCTGTTCATTTTTGGACCATATAAAAAGCATGAAAAAATCTTTCACAATCCACTAATCGCAAACCATTAAGGGATTTCCGCAGCGTATTCGTTTTTGTGTCTTTTTAGATACTCTCTGGATCATCCAATGATGATATGTGTTTGTAGTATGTACATTAGGGCGGATCAATTTGTATGGGGTCGGAGAATTTGATTCTTTGGTTCATTTCAAGCAACATGGCCCAAGAAAATATGAGTCTAAAATAAATTTAGAGTTGCCCACTTTTTCATCCAAAACTAGTTTTTATCAAAATATTCAAAAATCGACTTAGACCTTCCATTTGCAAGGCCAAAAATCGTTTTTTTTTTAGCTTCTCATATTTTTGGAACTTTTGGGGTCGAGGAATTCATTTTTGACATCTATTTTATCTTTTTTAAATTGACAATATATTGCGAAAACCGACGGAATATGTTACAATGCTTCAGACCTATTAAAAAGTGAAATATTCGTAAATTTTCGGAAACGCAAAAAACGGAAAAATCAAAAAAATACACAATAGCGCCATCTGGGGTCAAAAATGGGTTCCTCGACCACAGAATGACACAAAATGGATTTCTGCACTGGGACTCTTTATTGCAATTCGTTCCTTCTAATATTCACGTATTCGATTTTAACCCACTTTAGTTCAAATCATTATGTCTTCAGTATGCAATTACCGGACATCCCTTTTAAATCGTGCGTATATGGAAGGAATTCACGACTTTTTGAAAAGTTGGCTTTGTTTTTCATGCATCTGGCATATTATCCATGTGTCCATAAAATCCTTCTCTTCGTCAAAAGATACAAAACAATTGCTTAAAAAATACTTACTTTTTTAATAGTAAATGGCAAGGTGTTTATAAAGTTCATAAAGAGTGGAAGACTCGATACTTCTGAAAAATATTCATCACCCACTTTGCGCGCTCCTAAGATCATGTTCTATCTGTGTGCGTGCGAAACGAGTAAAATAAAAGAAAATTGTTTAACACCAGGTATAGTCTTCCATTCTCTAAAAATTTTATACTCCTAGATTAAATGGTTTCTTTTGTGTTTATTAACAAATTTTTAAGCTATTTTTCCTTTAGTATGTCTATAAAGTAGGATCAAAAAGTAGAACCAATCTTAGTCCTCAAAATAGTGCTCTTGAGCTACTACGTAAAGCGTGTAAAGCAATACCACCACGCGTACGTTTTTTGGAATTCCCTCTTCGGTATCCCCTTCAAAGATGCCGTCATGGCCCCTTAGACGTTTTTTAAAGAGTTGTAACGATTTTCCCTAATGCCCACCTTGTGCCGATGAAAAATAAAGTTCGGTGGTGCCAGATCTGGACTGTAGGCTCGCCTTCGTCGAGTTTTGGGACAGCTTATGCCACTCGAAAACTGTTGAGAGGCTTCAGGCCCTGTAGGTGTCCCGAGTTTGACGCAGAATTTAATTTATCGCCAACATAAATCTTAAGACACTTTCTAACAGAAGTTCACGACCATCGACTTGCTGGCCTGCAGGCGACTGGAAAATATATGGGTCTCTTCGGATGCTTCCGCACTAATACGCTCAGGAGATCCGACCGCCCTATCGCTCCATTAGCGCTAAGCAAGTTCAAACCTGTTGGTTTTTGATTCTGCCCTGTATGCTTTTAGTAGTTGGTGTCCTTTGTGACTCCTGTTGGAGCAAAGGCCCTCACCTCTGCTTGAATGTTCAAGAACTACAATTTCTAAAAAATAGATGATTGCTGGCTCACAATTTCAGCTGTTCTTCTCCATTCTCCGACAACTTTCTGCATAAAACGAAATATTTCCCGAAAATAAAAATCAAACGAATTATTTATATTTCTCAGAATAATTCTCTTTATTAGTTTTCATTTTTTCATCTCATCTTTTGTATTTTGTTTTCCATTTTACTTATGTTTAATTTTATCAGTTTTTGCAATTTCTCATTATCAGATATATATAGTCTATATATATATTTATTTATATATACGCTTTTATACTTAAAATGTATTTCATGTTTCTTTTTTTAATCTTTAACTGTTAGCATTTCTTTTTTGTTTTCTTGTTATCTTCTTTATTATATTAAAATTATATATATATATTTTTTATGCAATGTATATATACTTTTTTATAGATTTAACTTAAACAGCTAAAATATTTTATATTTATATACGTTGCGTTCATATATTTTGTTTATATGTTGTATATATTCTGTAAACCCATTTAAAGTTTCTTTTTTTTTAATTACGTTACTTTTATTTTTATTATTCTTTACTGATAAAGCTAAAAACTCGCGTTGGTAAGTGATGAAAATTTGTTTTAAGGTTTTTAGTAGAGAAAAGAAAAGCTGATAAAGAACTAAGCACAACAAAATAAAAAATAAGCTTTAAATTTGCTGGCTTTTTGAACACTTGCTGTGATTTTAGTTAGTTTAGTTAAAAATTATGTTTGAAGTTATGTTTTTTTTTTAAGTTTAATAAAGCAAAACGCCCGCAAAATGGAGGATTTGGCTGTAATCGCTCCAACAAAACAAACGAGTCCTTTAGAGACTCCAACTCTCTCTCTCTTCCCCTCTCTAGTCTACTTAGCACCTGGGCGTGGTTTGAGCGTATTTTTTAAGACAAAGCCAAGCCAAAAATAAAAAATGTTAAAAAATTTTTGAAAAAATTAAAAAAAAACAAGCAGTTAAATTTGAAAATTGTATAATTTGCCTTTTATTAAACATTCTTTTTTTCAACTATGTATATTTTATGCAATGTTTTTTTTTAAGCCTTTGAATTAGTTTTTACTCGTCTGTTTATTTTAATTGTTGCATTTTTTTTATTTATTTCTTTTTGTATTTTAAAGTCATCTTTTTATTGTATTTGTTGTTGTTGTTATACCTTGTTAAATTTAATTAAAATAGTTGTTGCTCTAATATGCCATTTTCCATATTGTTTGCTCATATAATATATATTATATTACTTCTATTTAGATTTAAACTAGCTTTACCATTTTTTTTTTATTAAATATATGTATTTTTTGTATGTTCACTTAATTTTTTTTTTTTTGTTGTTGCTGAAAGTTTACGCTTTAAATTACACATTAGTACAATATTTATATATATATATAAGATATTTATGCATTCATATTCAATAAATCCATTCATACGATTTTACAAGCTACAATTTTTTTGCTTACAAAAAAAAAGAATTTTTTAGTTTACTATATATAAAATAAATTGTCCAAAGCAGCAAAAAAATTAGTTGACAATTTTGTTTGTTGAAAAAAAGTTGACGGTTTGTTTTTTTTTAGGCGCAAAAGTGACTAAGAAGTGCACACAACAAAAATCTTAAAAAAAAAACAATAAAAATTACTAGAACATCAATAATAATTATAATAATAAAAATTGTTAATAATTATATTTAAATACATGTACAATACGTTAAAAATATATGCATATGTATGCGTATATATATAATTATTTGCCTTTTCACTTTGTTAAAAATAAAAAATAAATTCAACTAAAAAGCACGCTAAAGCATTTTAAAATTTAATTAAAATATTATTAACTAAAGTTTAAAAACATATATGCAGCATATTTAAAAACAAATTATTTTTATTGGTGTTACATTATATTTAATATATATATATTTTCTTGAGTGTGGCTTGAGGAAAATTTTTTTTAAAAGCAGCGGGGCTCGGACTTAAAACTTGGAAGTTCCATTTTTGGCAGTTTTTAAAACGACAGTTTTTAATTTTAGAAAAGAACCTTTGAGTATTACCGCACTAAGCTCTATAAGCACGACAAATATGGTCCCCTTTTTATTTTTGTTATCTAGTATATTTATAGGAATATAGGCCAATCCAAAACGCACTGTCAAAAGGTTCTACTAAATATAAGAAAATTTTAAATGCAGAAATAGAGTATTTGAAAATCTTTAGAAGAATTTTATTTTTTTGCGCGTCTGCGTACTGATTTTTTGTATATTTTAAAAGATATTGAATAAATTTGGAAAACTTTCGATTCTAAACAATTTTGAAATTATTTTATAATTTATTTTTACAAAAATTTTATTTTCGAAAATATTCTAAAAATTGTTTTGAATTTTAAATTAAAAAATAATAATTGAATATCTTAGAAAATCCCAATTTTCAAAGCGTACAATTATTTAAAAAAAAATTTTAATTAATGCAAAAATAGATTTGAAAATCTTCAGAAAAAAAATTATTTTTGCGTGTCTGCGAACTGATTTTATTTCAAAATATATTGAATAAATTTGGAAAATTTTCGATTCTAAACCATTTCGAAATTTTTAATGCAAGAAGAAAGAGTATTTGGAAATCTTCAGAAAACGTTTCTTTTTTTGCGCGTCTGCGTACTGATTTTTTTATATTTTAAAAGATATTTAATAAATTTGAAAAATGTTCGATTCTAAGCAATTTTGAAATGATTTAAGAATTTATTTTTACAAAAATGTTATTTTCGAAAATATTTTAAAAATTGTTTTGAATTTTAAATTTAATAAAATTAATTGAATATCTTAGAAGATCCCAATTTTCAAAGCGTTAAATTATTTTAAAAAAATGTTCGGTTAATGCAGAAATAGAGTATTTGAAAATCTGCAGAAAAATTGTATTTTGTTTTGCGAGTCAGCGAACTAGTTTTTTTTATTTCAAAATATAATGAATAAATTTGGAAAATTTTCAATTTTAATTTCGAATTTATTTTTACAAAATTTGTATACTTTAAAATGATTTAAGAATTGTTTTGATTTTAAAATTTTAAAAGATTAATTCAATATTTCACAAGCGCCCAATTTTAAACACGTTTTATTATTTAAAAAAAAATTACGATTCTAAATTAATTTAACGTTTTAAAAATTGTTAACTTCAAAGGTATTGAATTAATTTTTTTTTAATTTTAAATTCCAAATAATTTTTTAATTATTTTAGAAAAGCACATTTTTATAAAGTTAAATTCTTCAGAATTCATTTTTTTTTATTTTAAATTGAAAACAATTTTTTAATTATTTTAGAAAAGAAAATTGTTGTAGAAAAAAATTCTTAGAATTTGAACTTCTGAGATATTGAATAAATTTAGCAAATTTTAAATTTAAAACAATTTTTAAATTTTTTTAAATTAATTTTTTATATAAATAATTATTTGTTCTTAGATTTTGGAACTTCTGAGATATTAAATAAATTTCGATAATTGGATTCAAAAGAATTTTTAATTTTGGGAAAAAAAAATATAACGTTTTCCAAATTGGGAGCTTGAATAAATTTGGAAAATAATTTAAAATTTAATTTGGAACTTTTGAGATATTAAATACATTTCACAAATGTAAAATTTTAAATTTTTTGAGAAAATTAATTTTTGTAAAAGTAATTTTATGTTCCTAGAATTTGGAACTTCTGAGATATTGAATACAATTTTCAAATTTTAAATTCAATACAATTTTTAAACTTTTTAAAATAAATTTTTATAAAAATAATTATATGTTCTTAGATTTTGGAAGCTCTGAGTTATTAAATAAATTTGTATAATATTGGATTCAAAAGAATTTTTAATTGTAGAGAAAAAAAATCCTGCAAATATTTGACGTTTTCCGAATTGGGAGCTTGAATAAATTTGGAAAATAATTTAAAATTTAATTTGGAGCTTTTGAGATATTAAATAAATTTCGCATATGTAAAATTTAAAAAATTTTTAATTTTTTGATTAAAATAAATTTTTGTAAAAGTAATTTTATGTGCCTAGAATTTGGAACTCCTGAGATATTGTATAAATTTAAAAAATGTTAGATTTATAAATTTTTAAAGTATTGTAGAAAAGAATTTTTATAAAATTTTGACGTTTTTTTATACTGGGAAATGAATCAATTTGGAAAATAATTTTAAATTTAATTTTTTGTAGTTAATTTTCTTTTACTTAGGTTCAAGCCTCAAACTCAATTATTACAATTAATTTTAAAAAATTTTATAAAATTTAATTTTGAGAGTTAAAAAGCTTTCAAACGAAATCTATAAAATTGGCTGAGAAAAAAATCTAATATTTTTATCATTGTAAATATTTGACGTTTTTAAAATTGGGAACTTGAATAAATTTGAAAAATAATTTTTAATTTAATTTTTTTTAGTTAATTGCTTTTACTTAGGTTCAAGCCTCAAACTCAATTATTAAAATTAATTTTAAAAAATTTTAGAAAACTTAATTTCGAGAGTTAAAAAGCTTCCAAACGAAATCTAGAAAATTGGCTGACAAAAAATCTAATATTTTTAGCATTATTCCAATTCAAATCAAAACTGTTGGATTATCTCTGAATAAATCTTAAAGTTCTTGAAATAAGCCTGATTTTTTCAAGTCTGAAGTTTGTATAACTTAATTACTTAAAAATCATGAATTTTTAGCTCAACTTAATTTAAACTTTTTGTCATAGATCTAGTTAGTATATTTAATACCAAAATTTCTTCTGGTTGCTCAGATACGTTCCGGTTTTGAGCTCCGATGTGATGACTATTCTTTAAAGAACTGTTTCGGATTTGGGCTCGTATGTAGAGAACTATGAGCTAGTTCAAAATTTTTTACTCGGAGCGTTACCAAAATCCAACATAGAATTGGGTTAAGAACTATAAGCTAGTCTAAAATTTTTTACTCGGTGCTTTATCAAAATCCCACATACAATTGGGTAGAGAACTATGAGCTAGTTCTAAATTTTTAACTCGCAGCGTTTTCTAAATCCCACAATTGGGACTAAAAAAAATACAGAGCACAAATATTTGAAAAATCGATCTGCTTGAAAATACCAAAAATACTAGTTTTTAGTTTTTTTTTAAAGCTATTATTTAAAGTTCCTTAAAAAGGGTTCTAAAAACTGCTCCAAATGTTACAAAGTTCTAGACTGAGCTGCTGCTTTTTAGAAATTTATGCATTTGCTTGTTTGTTTTTATTTATAAGTTTATTATCATTATTTCGTCATTTGCTTTCATTTATAATTTTCATTTTGTTTATGCATAAAATTTTACTAATTAATTTTAAAGTTGTTACTTTTTGTTTTGCTCACTTATTAAATTAGAATTAAATTATGATATTTATTAATAATATATAAATTGTTTTTTTTTTGCGTTTTTTTTTTCTTTTGAATTTTTTATGTTAAATTTAAAAACTAAAATTAGCATTTTATTTAAAATTAAAATGACATTTTTGCTGTTCTTATTATATTTGCAAATGTTATTAATTTTTTTTTTTTGTGGTTTGTTTTTAAGCTTGAAGTGTTTTTAAGTGTTTTTGTTTTTGTTGAAAATGTTTCAGGGTTTTGTTTTGCTTACAAATTTAATTTATACAGTTTTGTTTTATACATTTTTTTTTCTCATATATCTTTCCAGCTAGTTAATAAAAATATTTACTTTATTTTGCTTTGTTGTTTGCTTTGTACAGTTATAAGGGTTGCCTATTGCATTGATTTCTTTGCGTATTTTTTTAATTTGTTATTATTTTTTATTATATTGTGCTTGACTTTTTGCTTTTGTTGTTATTTTTACTGCGCGCTGCTGCAACTGTAAGTGTGTGTGTGTGTTGTGTGTGTATAGCTGTGTGTGTGTGTGTGAGTTGACTCTATGCAGCTATCGAAAAAACTATCGATATTTTTTAAACATAATTTTCAAAAGTTGTTTAGCCCAACACACTTACAGCTTTATGTATTGTATATTTGTCTATGTTTTAGTAGTTGTAGTTGTAGTTGTATGTGTTTGTGTGTGTGTGTGTAGGTGGGTGTATCTGTTACATGTTTTGGTGTACGCTTTATAGAGTTGTTTTTGTTTTTATAGCATATAGTTTAAAAAAAATGTGTGCCGAAAACTTCGCTGTTTAGTTTTTAAAATTTAAGAATCAAAAATTTATTGCATTCCTTTTTTGTTTTTGTAGTAATTTAATGTTAACAACAAAATTTATTACGCTACATATTGTATATTTTAATATAATTAATTACTTAAAAAAATAGAAGAAGAAAGCATAAATCAAAAAAGGATTTGTTATGTATGTTGTGTATGTGTTTCCTTTTCTTTTAATTTTTTTATTTTTATTATTAAACAAAGAAAAACTAAATAACGCTTAAAGCAATAAAAACCTAAAGACGAACAATATATATTTATTTTTTTTTTTGTTGCAATTTTTTAGTTTTCTGCCTTTTGTTTTTATTTACCACATATATATAACTATATAGCATATAATGTTTAATGCGTATGCGTACATTTTTTTTTATATAAAACCCTATATATGTATATAGTATATGTAATATATGTAGTATATATAATTCATCAAAAATCAAAATCAATTCAATTTTATTTATGCTTAGTTTTCGGTTTTGTTTTTAGTTTTAGTTTAAGGCATAAAAGAATTTTAATTTATATATAAAAGAAACGCGCACTTTGCACTGCATTTATTCGCCTGACTTTGTTATTCTTTTTCTTTTATTACAAGTTAATTTTTATGATTAATATAAAAAAGGTTTTACTTTTACGCTTTAAATTTTGCTGTTTATATTCAATTAGTTTTTTTTATTTTTAATTTAACGCACTGCTCTCTCGCTTTTAAGTGGTCGTAAATTTTCAGCAAAATTTAAGCGCTTGGCTGTTGCTCTTTTTTTTTGTAGTTTTTGTTCATAAATTTTTACATTTTTTTGCTTGAGTTTTTTTTTATAGGTTTGAATTTTGCAAAAGTTGTTTTTTTGTTTTCTTTTCCTTGCTTTAAATACAATTATTAATTAATTTATATTATATATAGTAGCTCATAATTAAGAATAAAGAAATAGTTGCTGTTCGCTTTTTGCAATTAATTTTTTTGCTAGAGTTTTGCAATTTTTTTTTTCATTTTCTTGACATTTTTTGTTTTTTCTTTAAATTTAAATTTAAACTTTAATTTTGTTTTATTTTGAATTTAGCTTTTTACACACTCAACATACAAAAACAAATTACACAAATTGTCTACTATAATTTTTTTGTTGCGTTGTGTACATGAAACAATTTCAACATTTGCTTTTGAGGTGTTTAGTTTAGATTTAACAAAAAAAATTTGACTATTGCTTGAGGACAAAAATTAAAGGCGTTTTTTGCAGTTCAGCCAAATCCTCGCCGCATAGAGAGAGTGGGCGTAAGAGCGCGTTGGAGGAATCGCGGCTGGTCAAGCTCATTGCAGTTTGTTGTTGCTGACGCGTAGAGGCGCGTCTGGTTATAATTTGTTGTTGTTGCTACAGTTGGTATAGTTGTTACTGTTGTTGTTGTTGCTGCAATTGTTGTTTCCACAGTCGCTGGCTCATCCTTGTTGCTGCTGCTGCTCCTTAAGTGGCGTTTGTTGCTCCGGTTGTTGTAGTTGTTTTGCGATATTTGGTTATACAGTTTGTTGTTGGACTATGGTGTTTGTTTTTTGTTGTGTCTGTGTTGTTGTTGTTGTGTGTTGTATGTTGGCTTTACATTATATATAATTACATTATAATTATAATTAATTTTTAATTTTTTTTTAACTTGTGTTGTGTAGTATTATTTATATATAAGATTGGTATTATCGTGTGTGTGTTTTCTTTTGCGTTTTGTGTGTTTTTTGTTGTTGTTTGTTGTTGTTGTTATAGCGTAGCATATATATCTATTATTATGTGTAGTTTTTTATTATTATTATTATAGTATTAATTATATAGTGTTTACTGTTACTGGCACAATATCTCAAATTCAAATCTTTTGAATTTTTTCGCCAACTACAACCGGATTATTACGTCGTATCTCCTGCGCACCATGCTCTCTGTAATCGAATGTGCAATTATGTTTGTCGGAATAGCGATGCACAGCGCAGTAAAGACCGCCACAACGACATTGGAAGCCTAAAACGGGAGATAAAAGAAATTAGTAAGAAATCTAACAAATATAGAAGAAATTAAAGCGAAACGTTTAGCACCGATTAATTTATCGATTGTTTTAACATGTTTCGTTTTATTTTCTTGCATTTGTAATTTATTGAGACTTACCGGTCAGACCAACTTTTTTGCGGCAATCAGCACAACGGTTCTTCTTCTTTTTGGCGTCCTTATCGTCTTCCTTGTCTTTGTCGTCCTCATTGGAGGAGGCTGGTGATAGCGTGGAAGTATTTGGACCGGACGCCGCTGTGATGGCTTCGCTATTGGTTTTGGCAGCGGCGGCTTCTTCAGTGATTTTCTATGTACAGCAAATTGAGAGAAATATTAGATAAATCAAATAAGAAGAAATAAGAATTCAGAAGCTAAAGTATAAGAAGGAACTACACAAGTTAAGGCTTGGAAAATACAAGAAGAAGCTACACAAGTTAAAGCTTGGAAATATAAGAAGGAACTACACAAGTTAAGGCAAAGGATTCTAGTTGTAAAGCTCATAATAGTTCAGTTCCCTTTATTCTTTTTTAAGCTGCCACATTATCACGCTTTTCTAAAAAGTGGCAACACTCATTGCGTTTGTGCTACCATATTTGAGGTCCGCTTTGGCCTGTTGTCTTTTTCCTCAACTCAACACACTGCGTGAATACCTCAATTGCATTTCATGATGCGAAAAAGTGTTCCCTTATCGGTTGCAGTTTGGCCCGTTGACTTTTTCCTCAACTCTAACTCAAAACAAAGCGCGAATACCTCAATTGCATTTCGTGTTGCGAAAAAGTGTTCCCTGATCGGTTGCAGTTTGGCCTGTTGTCTGTTTCCTCAACTCCTCAACTCAAAACAAAGCGTGAATACCTCAATTGCATTTCGTGCTGCGTAAAAGTGTTCCATGGCGTGCTAAAGCAACTAACAAATGATCAGCTGCAGTTTGGACTCAGCTTTGTTGTTGTTTGTTTTCAAATTAACGATATCAAAAATTTCCACAAACAAATTGGCAGCATCGCGCACGAACTTATTAATTTATCGATAAGAAATCTTCATGTTCTTTTTAAGTACCTTCATCACCTTGTTGCTACTCAACAAATACCATCGCTTTCTTTGCACTAACTTTTATTATTATCAATTTACGCCCACTACTTTTAATAGCATTTTTTGCTTTAGGGTTTTTCTATATTTCGAAACATTTCTTATTTAATTCAGCTATATTTGAATCTAGAAACTGTTGTGCCTCGATAGAAAAGCATTTGCTAACTGCGCATTGCTCTTGAGGAATGGGTTGAGTTTCGCTCGAGTCGGACGACGTGGGCAAACAAATGGGCATCTAGCCAAAATTCCTAAGAAGCGTCTAGAAGTGTGAGTGAGTCGTCTCAGTGTGCAAATGGGGGTGTTTGATGATGTTTACGTACGGCATTGATATCACTCTTGTCGATTTAATGATCCTAAGCTGATTCTTTGAAAAAATGGAACAATACTTTGATTAGCCAGCGGATTTATACTCAATCTGGCATTATCGAAGCAAAGCACTACGAGTTCTATTGCTTAATTGAAAATTTACAGCTACAGATAAGCTGGTCTTCTAAACGATAACTTATCGATAACGATTTTCGTTGATATTAAGATCACAGACCTCTTTCACTACTATCAAAGCAGCGCAGTACGAGTTCTATTGCTTAATTCAAAATATACAGCTACAGATAAGCTGATATGCTAAACGATAAATAGTTATCGATAACGATTTTCGTTGATATTCATAGATTCCTTTCACTGCTCCTCCTCCGACTTACCTCTTTAACATCATTGTGTGGCTGTTGTAAGCTCTGCACTGTGGGTTGTGCCGTATTGGTAATTGCAATGGCCGGACTGAATGTGGGGCTAGGTTGTGGGCTTGGAACTGAGACAGGTGTGCTGCTCACAGGTGGCTGTTGCTTTTTTCTAAGTGAGTCCTGTAAAACAACAAAACATTAATACGCTTCTATTAAAACGTCATATTCCAAGAGGACTTACCTTATAGCACACTGAACATAGACCATCTGTGGCTGGATTTCCGTAGAACCCGCAACCAGAACGGCACATGGGTTGCATTGGATTAGATTCACGTTCCATGCTGCTGCTGCTAGAGCGTATGTGTGTGTACGTGTAGGTGTTGATGGACGACTATATAGATCCTGTTTTCTTCCTGTTTTAATGGAACTCGCCCAGCGAAATGTCCCGTTGCTGCACCAGCTATAACTGCTTCTGCTACGTTAATATTCAGTTGCCTTGGTTGATGCGGGGTTTAATCAGTTTTTGTTTCAACTAATTTCGTCCAATTGTTAGATTTGCTCCAAATTTTTTATAATATTACCCAACTGCAATAAATCCAAAAACAAGTAAAACTATTAGCCAATAGTTTGGGAAAAAAAATATAAAGATTCTTGGGTTGGCAGCAAGCGTTATGTATGAAAGTTCTTGAAAGCCCACTCAAATAAAGTGGGGAGCTTTGTATGCTTCAAAAATTTAAGTGCAATTAATTTGTTTTTGTACAATCTGAGGCTGGTATCGAAAATTTAAGAAAATAAAATCAAGGCATGCTATAAAGAAAAGTAAACTCTATCGTTAGAGTTGCACAAATCCAAAAGGGTATTCAGGCTGTGACTATTAGTGGCGCCCTCTGGCGTCTGCCATTTTTACCAATCAAACCCTTCTCTAAACGAACATGTTCAAAACAATTTAGATAATTTCGTACAATAAGAAATATGAGAATAGTACGTGCTGCTTTTGCGGTCGTTCTAGCTCTTGTACGCGCGAAAAAAACAATTGCAACAAAGTTGCAATAGATTACAACATATATTACCAATGTAGCATTAAAGTAGAGTGTCGTAGACAAATGTTGCAACAACAATGCGATGAAACATAAAAAAAAGCAACACAAAATTACGGCTGGTTTTGGTTTTGGCTCTCTTCAAGGCTGTCAACATACACATACATACAAACACATACATAGATACAATAAATAAAAAATAACAGAGAAAAGAAGGCAGTCTAAACCAGTTTTTGGCACTGGAAGTCGAAGCAGTGAATTGAGCTAGAGAATGCGGCAAGGTAAGTAAGAGGAGGCCGAAAGTTTGAAGTTTTATTTTACATTCGTACAGTGTATCAAAAAAGTCTTGGCAAATGAATGCAAGTTTTATGAGAAAAAGTCTAGCTTAAATAGCCGGATATAACTACTTTGACCGACTTTTTTATGGCTTCAGAATCATTGTTAAATTTTCATAAAAAAAAAAAACTATGACTACCCTTTTTTTCTTTGAAATCGCTCAGCTCAAAAACTGCCTCTCAATTGAGTTAATAAAAAAAAGCTATTTTCAAATAAACTTTTTTAATGCACTGTTTGCATTTACAGGCGATATTCAGTAAATAAAACAATGCCAAATGGAAGAGAAACTTGACATGCCAGTAAAAGCAAAATTAATGGCAAAAAGAAAACAACAACAACAATAACAATGTTCGCTCCAACAGAAGAAAATGTAGCAAAAGCAAAACAGAAGATGAAGTTATCATTTACATGAAACGAAGCGCTGTTAAAAAGCGAACAAGTAATCGAGAGAGAGTAGCTCAGTTAATGCTTTGCCTGTGTGTGTATGTGTGTGGGAATTGAGCACAATTATATTTACTGTTATTTTCAATGTGACGCCGACGTCGACGTTCTTATAGCCAAAATGGGCACACGTTGTGTGTATGTGTGTGTCTGTTTGTTACACAAAATTTGACCTTACTTACAGTGGTGACTTTTTAGCGCTTGTGGTGAATATAGCCAACACTTTTACAGTCAAAGCGAATAGCGTGCGACTTATGCCACACACGCGTCTGGCGCATAAATTACAAGGCATTTATTAAATTGCTACAGCAAAACTATGCACATATGTATATGTACATATATATTTTTATGTACATTGCACAACGTTTATTACATGCAATATGAGGGCAGGCAGGCACATAGCCAATACAAAAACTTTTTCTTCTATATATACAGGGTGTAACCAATGTAATATACACAGGCAAAACGCATAATGTAAAAAGAGCCACCACCAACACACACATACACACGCACACTTAAGCAGACACATATTGCTTCATTTTACATTACAACGTAGCATGGGGAGTTTTTCGACGACGTCAACGTCGTAAACAGCTACGTTAACAGCAGCAGCGCAGTCAACTGCGACGCAGCAGCCACATTATACATTGTGTGTGGTGAATTTTTGTTGCCTTACGTTTTTATTATGGTACACAAGTTGGGGCACAGCTTTTGTTGTTGTTGCTGCGCTGTTGTTGCCATTGCATTTATAACAGCCTGTCTGTATACATACATTTGTGTTTGTGTGCTATGTGTGTGTGTGCTTGCCCTGCTTTGTTTGTCTGTCTGCCTGCCTGCTGCTTCGCTTTTACATAGCAAATACGTACAATACAGTGGTAGACAAAAGTTTACAAACGACTTAGCTCAAAAGCTATTTTGATTAATATAGTAATAATGCAGTTTTGTTATTAAACAACTTTTTTTCATGTATAACAAGAAATTAACATTCCAAGCAAATTATTAATAAAAACCATTGCTGTTTATTACGCTATACTTTATGGGATATAAAAGTGTTAAGATTTTTAATTGTAAGTTTGAAATTTTGTTGTGCAAGAGCAAAACGCAGGAAAATCGATTTGTGTGAAAATAAAACTTTTTATTGACGCTTAAGCAATATTCAGCAACTGCATTTTTATAAAATTATTTATATTTTGATAGGTTGAAAAAATATAGTGAAAAATTATAGGCGAATTTAAATTACACAATCCAGCTGAACAATGAAATATATTTTTACGCCTTAACCGAACGTCATAGAGCATGCCTAGGAGACTCGCTATGTACCTAATTTAGTTTTAAAAAAAATGTATTAAAATTCCATTAAGATTAATAATTAAGTTTCCCCATTGCCTGCATGCTCATATTAAAAAATTGTATCTCTTAACTGTAAGTGCTCTGACTAAGCTATTTAAATTTTTTCTTAAAACTTATTTGATCACAATATTTTCCATTTTTAATGAATAAATTGCTTAAGATTATAATGATGTATGCGATATTTTAGTTATACACATTAACAAGAGAAAACAAATTGATAGAAACCAGTTTAAAGCTTTGGGACTCCTAGGTGTTCGTTAGCAGACTTTTATGCGCCACTGTAGCTACATACATATGTATGCGTGTGTGCTTTGGGGCGCAGCAATAAATAATTTTTTGCATTTTTTTCTACTTCTACGTAAATTATACGAGTTTTGTGTATGGCAACGGCGTTTAATTTTTCTTGATTTATTGTTTTACTTTAACGCGCCCCTATAGCTGTCTCGCTCTGTCTATCTTAAGTTGAATTTTTTTTTGTTTTTTTACTTGTACTGAACTACGTAATGTGGGTCTGCGACGAGGGACAACGTTGAGCAAAAATCAATTTCAAAGTGCAACTGCAACGACGGACGGCATTGAGCAAGCACAATTGAACAAAATGTAAATGCTTTTAGCAGTATTTACATACGAGGGACGACAACAACGTTGACAGACTGTTGCTAATTTTGTGAGTACATATGTATGTAAGTATGAGTGAGTGTGTGTGTGTGTGAGCATATGTGCTTGATTTCCTGCTGTTGCCTTTTAATTGCAAGCAAGCCCAAAACAGCTGTCTGTCAGCGGCCATTAAGCATGCTGCTCCTTCTCACCACCACTCACACACACACTCGCAATTACACCAAAGACGACTCATCAAAATGCCAGCCAGCCAGCCAAATGTCAACTACAAATAAAACAATTCCCCACACAACACACAACAATTGGCAGTCAAAGCGCCAAGTTTGGCAGCCGAGAGAGCGAGTAAGAGCGTAAGTGGAGAGAGTCGTAGTCATCGTACGTAGCTTATGCGCATACGTCAACAAGCACGCCTAGCGCTGCTGTTGCTGCCGCTGCTCTACTCTGCTCACCACCGCTGCTCATCACCACCAGCTGCTGCCTTAAGCTTCGATATAAAAAAGTAAAAAATTGTATTTATTTATTTATTTTGTTTTGTGTGCCCGCCGACGTCAACGTCGACATCGACGTCAACGTCGTCGTCGTCTCATTTCATAGTGGTGCTATTTATACGCTCATACGCTTTATCATCTTGTACGTGTTGTGTATATAATGTTCGCGCGTGTATGCCTATGTGTATGTGTGTGTGTACTAAAGCAAAAGTCAAATAAAGAGGAAATCATATGATATTTTTGCTGTTTGCTCTTTTATAACTGACGGCAGAGACGCTAGCTGCGAGCTTGATGACGACATCAGCCAGCTAGTCGCAGCTCGTCACTTACATATGACAACAGCGCGGCGGCGTGACGTCATAGTTGCGCAAGTACAAAAACCCAACTAAGTAGTGTTGAAAAACGACAAATGTCGCTTAGCTTAGCCCAGGCCAAATGCGCATTTTGTGTGAATGAAAATTGCACAAGTCCCCGCACAACAACAACAATTATAACAATAAACATGTGTGCTAAGTGCAAGACAATTAGCTACAAAGACAATAACAAAAGAAAAGTGCATAGATGTATGTGTGTATGTATGTATGCAAGTCTAAGCAAAACGACGATAACAGCAATAACAAAAAGCAGGAAATATGCAGTTGATGTTCATACAATAATTTACATGCTTATTACATATTTACGCATGTATACAATGCATGCATGCAACATGTATGTGCAAATATGTGTGTGTGTATATGTATATGTATGTACTTATTGAATTACACGCCTGAATGCAGGCAGCATTTACATGGAAATATTGACAAGTCAAAAAAAAATTGCGTTGCTAGTCAATATCGCGTTTCTTGGAAAATAAAAATCATCCAAATAATTAAAAAAATATTACAATTTAATGATTCACGCTTGCTCCCTTTTGTATAAAAAAATATTAATAATAGGAAAATTTTACGCTGTATAATTTTATGAAGCACTGAAACGGATGTCCGCTGAAGCCGCAAAAGCGCTATAAGCCATGAGAAGAACCCCACCCCTGTGGTTAGACCATTAAATAGATGACAGTTATGACCACTTTTGCTCGGCTTTATACTTATGTCATGATTCCCTTTCTCTGCTGCATAAATTTGTTGTGCTAGGCCTAATAACGTAAAAATAAACAGCTGTTCCAACTATGGTGATTACCTCCTAGTGCAAACGCCTCTACTGCAACGCCTATTGGGGCCTCCTCCTCCAGCACCAACAGTGTAAATGCAACATTAAGTCCAAAGCAGCTGCAACAAACTGCGTAACTAACCAAAACAACATGCAACAACAACAACAACCAAACACACAACCAACAACAAAACAGGATTTCTCATTTACGATATTAAATGTTGATAAGCCCAGAAAAACAAAGTACACACACACATACAGGTTAATGTGCTGTTGACCTGCATTTAAATGTTGAAATTTACAACAGGAAAAAGCCGACAAACGGCAATCAAGGAAACGCAGAGACAGAGAGAGAGGAGAGAGTAAGTGAGCATTGAAGATATAACAGCATTAAAAAAACAAGAATGCACGCAAAAGGGTTAAAAACTTACTCACACTCACGCGCTCAAACCAATACAAACACACACACGCATGAATCACGATATTTGCATATTAATAAGCGTGAGCGTGAGCCAGACAAACACCAAGGCAGCGCAGCGAGCATATAGTCCAGTTCAGTCGCTAAATTTATTAAACTTTATTAATTAAAAGCGCAGCAACTAAAAAACAACAACCAGGGCTGCATTGAAGTTAGCAGGGGTACTATAGCACAGGGCCGCCGCACACATGAGCACAACAAACAAATTTTAGTTTAAACCGTGAAACTCGTGATTCAGCAAGTCGATTAGATTAATCGATTTATAGTGAAATGCGTGTGTTGAGAAGACTTTAACCAGAGAAACTGATCGATCGACTTATACATTTTCCGGAATTCATTTTTCTTCGATATACGTGATGTGGCGCATCATGAATACTTTCCAGAGGGACAAACGTTCAATAAGGCGTATTATGTGACCATTTTGAGGCGTTTGCGTGAACGGGTCCATCGTATTCGACCGGAATTATGGGCAGACAATTCGTGGATTTTGCACGGCAATAACGCGCCATCTCATCGAGCCACGATTGTGAACGCATTTAAGGCAAAACATTCGATAAATACCATCGACTAGACACCGTACAGTCCAGATTTGGCCCCGTGTGACTTTTTCCTCTTTCTAAAACTAAAACTGCTACCCCGGAGAACCCGTTTTGACGCCTTAACGACTATAAAACAGAATACGACGAGAGAGCTGAACGCCATCCCCGGCCTACGCCTATAAAAATGTTTTTCAGATTGGAAGAAGCGTTGGCATATGTGTATTGCTTCAGAAGGGGCATATTTCGAAGGAGACAAAATAAATATTGAAGAAGAGTAACTATTATGCGATTTATTTAGAAATTTTTCGTCACAATGTAGAAGCTCAAAAATCAGTCCAAATTACGTTTACACTGAAACAAGGAAAATGCTCTCTTGTGACTTTGAATGGCATGTCCATACCGGATGAAGAATCAGTCAAATACCTTAGAGTGCATTTGGATCGGCGACCCACTTGGAAAAACCACATAAAATCCGCGATCGCAGCTTAGTTTGGAAAACAAAATTCGGCTTTACAAAGCAGTTCTTAAGCCAGTCTGGACATATTCCAAGAAATCCTGCAAAGATATCAATCGATAACTCTTAGAAACATCGCAGGCGCTCCTTGGTATATAAGCAACCAAGAAATTTATAAAGACTTGAATGTTCCTTACGTCAAAGATGAAATAAGCAAATCATCGCTAAAATGTTTGGAGACTGTCAAACCATGGAAATTCGTTGGCTCTTAACTTACTGGACAATAGCTTGGATGTTAGACGTCTGAAAAGATTTCCCATTCAGGACCTTCCAGATAGATTTGTATAATAATGTAATAATCTTTAGCAAATAGTTTTGTTGTATATTGATTAGACTCCGTGGAGCACAATCAATCCTGTCATTTGTTTTTTTTTACTTATAAAATTTGCTGATTGTCTCATATGACAAATTGCAAATAAATAAAAATATTGGAGTTTACAAATGTCTTATATTATTCGTAACAACTTTTCTCCAGCGATAAAATATCTCTGCAAAGTCTCACCCTAACGAAATCTGTTAAATGTTTCTATTTCTAAATCATAAGAAGCTTTTGCTGAGTTCTATGGTGATGCTTGGTTATCTTCAACGACACCTGTAGAATCTAATCGAACAAGAAGGTGTTCAGCGTAACTATCTAACTATTTTCGACTGTTTCAAAACAATTCAGAAGAGCTGACTCAATTCCTAAGTGTGTCTGTCCTTCATGCCATCCCAAAACAGAGGAATTGAAGACTTATAAGGAAATACATCATAAAATGGTATAAAATTGTCTACCTCAACACACAAAACCCAGTAGGGAACACTCGGCGTAGGTTTTTAAGGCTGATCTCTAGGTATTAGATCAGCAAATACACAAAAAACCTTTTTAAATCTTAATAAACAACTTTACAACCCTATCAAGACTGGAAGGTTGGCATCTTCAGTAATTACCCTTCTGTGAGTTATGTTTTTGGGATGGCCTGAGGTGTGGAATCACTGTGTAGTGGACTAGATCATGATCACGTTCGATCGTTCGCATTAAGCTTGCCATCAATATGAGTTTTCCTGAGGATTTCAGGTTGACTAAGGTGGGACAACCCTATCAAAGGAAATAATTTGTATTTTACGTTAACCAATGTGAAAAATCGATTGATGATATTCATGAAAAAAGTGTCAAAAATCTCTCGAATTTTATAGTTCACAAGTCTCGCTAAAATGTTCAGGCACATATCGCAATATATTTGCATTAAGAGATACTTCCTACTTTGCTGTACCAATATGAAAATAATCAAAGAAAGGAGCTATTTAGAATTCAATTTAAACTGCCTGCCCCTCCCTTGTTTTCACAAAATCCGGCACTGGCAACTGACAAACAGAAACCAACATGGCGTACTACTCAACGTAGCGGAGCGAGCTTTTAAGAATGCGCCACGTTTCCGGTCACGCCAAGTCAGTCGTCTGTCTGCTGCTCCCGCTCGCACACGCTACCGATGGATGGATGTCGCTTCCTACTCCACTCCCGCTGCTTCGCCGCTGCTCTGCTCAACGCTCAACTTAAATGAAGTTGTGTTTGTGGCTGCTGCCGCTGCATTAGGGGCACTCACTAAACGCAATCAATCAAAATCTGTGCGCGTTAGAAAAATAGCCGTACATAATTGAGTGGCAATTTAAATGGTTTGGAATTAAAGTTAAAGGCTGCCTCAGCGGCCAGGCCAAGAAGACATATTTACTAACGGCACTTGATTGAGAGAGTTCACGGCGTAAATGAGTGAAGAGCGCAAAATGCGCGTTGCTGCATTTGTTGTCATTAATCAAAATAAATTACAAACTATATGATATGATGACTACATTCAACGTTTTGGGGCTGCAACGCAGGAGTTGCACGGCTGGCTCGAGACTCACTCATGTGCATGGCTATGTTATTTTGCCATAATAAATGATCACGTGGCAAAGCCAACCATTCGTTATAGCAGATACGATACGCGCTTACAGACGCTTCGTTTCCGGCGGTATCTTATGGTTTGGTATAAAAAAAAGCAACAACAAAATTTATTAAAAATCTTGACTAAAAAAAACGCCCCCCAAAGGCGAACGAAACAGCATAAATTGAAGACGGACAGCGAAAATTGTTCAGCGTCGTTCAGAGCAAGCGCTCACTCATCATAAAATATAAACTTAGGATTAATGTATACTAAATAAACCACAAAGGCAGACCAAATTAAAACGTATGGAAAGGCAACACCTGTTCAAAATTACACAGCCAGCTAGTCAGACAGACGGAGAGACCCTCACGAAGGTGTAGTGTAGGTCAAAAAACTCACCAGATATAATAAAAGGGATATAATATTGATTTGGCAGTCGGGGGTAAAAAGTTAACATAAACAGGCAGGCAGACAGAAAGTCAGACAGATAGACAGACGGACGGACGGACAAAGAGCGCCTGCGTGCCAGGATATAAAAACAAACAACAATGGCAATGCGGGCACATCGTATGAACTGATTTCGCCTTGAACTCTGGAAAAGACAAAGGCATCAAACACGCACTCATACACACTCAAGCCGCCGCCCAAGGCACTGTCGGCACAACGTCAACAACTATAATGGCGACCATTTACACATGGCAGATGAATTAATATACAAACTTGAGAGTGGTAGAAACAAACATAAAACAGGGAATAAAGAGCCTGGTCAGAGTCAGAGAGTCAGGCAAGGAAGCGGCGACAAGTACCCAGACAAATGTGTGTGTGTAGTGGTGGCACGATTAATGTGTGTCCTTTACGTTGATGTTAGAGCTGGGATTTGGGCGCCACTTTGTATTAAAGATGTTGTGGCACTGTTTCGTAGAAAAGACTCAATCTTAGGAATTATATGGTTTATTTTGGTTAATAGAACCAACTAATTGGTTAGCTTCAAAAACAGTAATCCGGATATGTTAAATCAGAAGAACTTGGGGATCTAATCTTTTTTTTGCTTACCAAGGTTTTCGCAAATTTGTGGAGATTTCAAGCTACGAAATGAAGTAACGTACGAAAGCTTATAAAAATAATAGCTAAAAATCTTGAATACAACCAAATGATTCACAATAATTTACTCTACGAACGAACATAGCCGATGCGGAAGTGTTAATAGCAAACAATCAATTCGTGATTTAACGAGAAAATTGTCGCTTATATAAAGTGATCAACTCATTTAAATTACGTATAAAAATTGGGTATGATTATTTTTACTATGCGTGTCGATTGCACTATCCGGATAACAAGAGAAAACAAGCGAACTTAAGTAATTTACTTTTGATTGTATAAAACTTGTGGATTTTAATTTTAAGTAAATAAGCTCTGATCGATAACATCGTTTCCGTTGCATTCGATATTTGCCAAACTCCTACACAGCACTAAACATCGCATCAATCGCAGGAGAAAACAGACGGCCTTAGTAATTTATTTTTAATTGTATAAAACTTGTGGATTTTAAGTAAATAAGCTCTGATCGATAACATCTTTTCCGTAGTATTCGATATTTGCCAAACTCCTACACAACACTAAATCATCGCTTTAGACGCGCTCTTTGGCCTGTGGCGTGCAACAGCGGAAAAGTCAATAAGAAAGCGAGAAATAATAAAAGAGAACCAGTAATTTGTTGACAGCACTTATACATATGTACGACGCAATATCAATAGACCAAGTCAGCCAGACAAAGAAAGACCAGGCCAACAACAACAACAAAGCTGGTAAAACGACGATGATGACGACGGCGGTGACGACGACAGCGACGCGTACGACAATGTCATTAGCTGGTTTTGTTTGTCGTCAGCCGCAGCTGAAGCCAAAAAGGAACCAAACACAGTTTTGATGGAAGCAGCAGCCAAAGAAGAAGACGACAACTGAGAAGAAGAAGCAGCGCAGCAGCAATAACAGCAGAAGGGCAACGGTAAACAACTAAGACGGAACATCAAGGAAACGCAGACAAAAACGCATGGCAAGTACAAGAAGTGCGAAGGTAGTTTGAGAAGTTTGTGATGTGTACAGGTTACATCAAAGAAACAGTTAAGAGTCATTGAAAAAAGACAAGTTCTTAAGTCAAAAATAAAGAATAAAGCTATCTTTGGAAAATAAAAGTATTCTATATAAGAGTTTAATAATGCCAGCTGGGTATTATGACATTCAAATCTGGGGAACAGCTGCCAAGTCAAATATTAAAAAAATTCAAATTTTACATTACAAAACTTTGCGCAAAATTCGAAATTGAAACCTTCATAAGGATCTAGGCATTCCCTATGTAGATGATGTGTTGAATAAACTTAACGACCGTTACGCTGATCGCTTAAGGAACCATCCAAATTCGCTGGCATGTGCCCTGGCCGGTCTTAGACCAAAAAGACGTCTAAAAAGACTTCACCCAAATGACCTCAGAAAGCGTGTCTTATCATAACGACTACTTGATTTTTGAAAATATTGTATATATAGAGTAATCTAAACTATACCACACAAAAAGTTATATTGAGTGTATAGTGACTTACTTTTTTTATAAATGTTGGATTATATCCCATGGAATCATGGGTTGATTGCCAATAATAAATATTCGAGAAAAAAAGAATAAAAATTATCTTTATATGCTCATCGAACCCAACTAACCCAAGAAAAGGCTAGTTCTAAATAATAAAAAAAAAAAACCTGTAACAACACTTTTGAAAAGTTAAAAATTGTTTAACGGAATTCCACTGTTTTAGCCCAAAATAGAGTTCGATAATGTGTTAACGTACCTCCAGTGTAGATTACAATTAACAGAGTTAGCCGCTCACAAACGACCTTTAAACAGTAACGTCATTTGGCAAAAACAAAAAAAGTGCTCTGTCATCATGACTATGGACGCCTGAAAACGTATAACCAATCCCAATCTATTTATTCTTTAGAATATTTCCTGAATCCAGTGGTCCCTGAGAAAACGCATTATGTGGCAGACAAAAATAAAAGTAACCATGTGGGACTACTAAAACCCAGACGATACGATGTTGACAAAATGAGTTTCTGCTTTAATATGCAATTCTATGCATCAAGTCAGAGACTTATCAAGTAACCCTCGTATTCTGTCACCATAAATAAAAATCACATATCAAACACACTCACACACACACTCGCTACACTCTCTCACAGACAGAGCAGACAAAGATTGAAGCAGAAGAAGCAGCAGCAGCCCAGCCCAACTCGACGCGTTGAACAGAGCTGCAGCAGCGACGCTGGCAGAGCCAGCAACAGTGTTGTTGACCCGCAAAAGGTAGCTTTTGTGGTTGTGATGGTGGTTGTTGTTGCTGTTCCCGCTGCTGCTCTACTGCTGCTGCCCAGACACCAGGGAACTCAACTCTGCCTTGAATTACTCTTGTCGTGAAGAGAGAAAGAGCCGAGGTAAAGAAGGTTAAACATAGCTGACATTGATTGAAATGATTTTCGATCGATCGCATAATTAATTTAAATTACACACACAGATACACACAGTATATGCTATATACTATATACTACACTTCACACAGTCTGCTCCATTTGTTGTGCGTCGTCGTGCTGCCATTTATATAAAAAAAAAAGTTCGTTTATAAGAAAATACGAGCGTCAATAATTCACTTGAAAACACAAAACATATAAAGCAACTGAACGAACACACACTCTCTCAACTCATAACATACGATTTTTTTATGAAATATTGTTTGATTATATACGAACGAGGGTTGACTTTGATATTTGGAGAATGGGAAATGCTAAAAATAAAGCGTAGCATGAAAAATTTTCCATTATGATTGTTATCACAAAAGAGTTCCATGAATCGATAAAAACGAACTGCCGAAAAGGAAACATTTTTCACACATCGGCTCACACAAAAGACTTCGTGAGCATTCATTGAAGTGGCTTACGGTTCCTATTACTTCTTTTTTGTTTCCATATGTCAAAATCAATATGAGAAGTTAATGTTTTTTGACGCACGTCTTTCGAAGTAGATGAAATCTTTATGCAGTAGATTTGAAGTAAACTTGTAGGGGATACCAGCAGAAATTTTTTCCCACCAAAGGGCAAATATAATGAAACCTGTTGATTAAACCATTTCGTGATTCTAAGTACAACCCACTCCGTTGAAAACTGTGTCTACGAAACACAACAAGCAACCCTCCTATACAAATATAAGTAAATATATGTATGTTATTGTATGTTTAAAATCCATAAAATATAATATTAACAGGCGTTGGCTCTTCCGACTATTTCGCTCTTTGCTCCGTTGCGTAGCATTTGGTTTTTTTTTTGTTTGGCCTTTTGTACTGAACGTGCAAAAAAGATGAAAAAAGAAGAATGTTCACAAGGGAGGAGATTCACCACGATACCAATACACCTTGCTAGTTCTTCTTCTGCTCGCTCTGCTTCTGCTTTTTCTGCTAAGCCAGGGTCTGCAGGTTCTCACACAGAACAAAAGCAACGATGAACCAAACCAGGCAAGGTGTGCAGTTACAATGCCTCCTGTGCGTGTGCGAGTGTGTGTAGGTTAAAGCCTCTGTAATCCCTAAATTGCTATAAAGTATCATGCATATATATCCACATACACACTCATATAGTTCCTCCACTTCTTGCTTCATATGGATTTTGTTGTTGCCTACGGACTCACTTTACACACTCTCCCTACTACACACTAGTGCGCCGCCTAGTTGCAAGATTAATGGAAATCGCATGGGAAAATGAAATATGAAACGCTACGGCGCGCTTACACCGATACATACATATGTATAAAGTTGTATATACAAGTGTTTTTGTGTATACGTGTGTGTGTGCTGAGCATTTGTTGACAAGCGCAGCAAGACGACGCTGGTGATCATATGGCCACAGCTCAAGTCGCTGCAGGGGAGCAGACGCCAACGCCAACGTTGGTAGAGGTAGGTAGGTCGCTCCCTCCCCCCCTCGTTTTATGATGGAACAATGTGTGAAGCGGAACTAATAGGCAAATTGATCAGTACGTTCGGTCGAACGTGCTTGTCGGGTTCACCCCAAAAAGCACGGACCGAAGGTTCTTTACTGGAGCCAACTCGAATAAATTGTAGTTGTGTATATCCATGTTTCCATGTGATGTATACGTGAGCACGCTATAGTTATACGCGCCATGTATTTTTTCTATGTGTGCGTGTTTTTTTCTATGTGTGCGTGTATGCATTTTTCAGCTGGCGGTTCATCGTCAGTTAAGAGATTTTTCTCCATAGGAGATTCAACGAGTGCGAGAGAGAGAAAAGTCTCCATATAGGAGATCAACGGGTGCGAGAGAGACAGACGTGATTCTTAGAATTTGACTACAACGTAGAATATGATTGGCGCCTAGGTACAATACGAGTGAGGCGATGGCGTTGTCGCGCTGTCGCCGAGTGTAGTCCAGCCGCGGCGTGTGCAAAGAAGTAGTTCGGACAGTAGTTGCGTTCGGACAATAACAATAGTTGCGTATAGTTGCGTTCGGACAGTAGTTGCGTATAGTTGCGTACAGAGAGTAGTTGTGTTCAGACAGTTGTATGCGCCGGTTGGAATTCGCTTCACTCACAAAGTAAAGTAAGTAAACGCTTCTGCGACATATACAAGCAAGAGGTATACCTTTCTCGTTAATTTGTTGTTATTGATTGACCAAAGTGTCTGCCAAAGGCGACATTAGCAATTCTTAGTATTGTTTACATATCATTTTTATTCACAAAATTTAAGAGACAAAGTTGAAACAGCAAAAGTGTCAACTAAAGGCAACAAGAAATTGGAGAATATAACTTGCAAAATAATGACATTTAGCGCAACAAAAAGGGATGATATCCCACAAAAAAAACCTTTCAGGTAAAAAATGAGTGTCGGGTTCCCCCCAAAAAAATCACCGTTAAAATAGATCACCTTTTCCAAAAAAGTTCCTTGAACACTAAAACAAAAATTAATGATATGAACTCAGTCGGCTTAAAGCCGTTCTACATTAACAAGTAACGTGCTGCCCTCCAGTTGGACCAGCCACTTTTTTCCCCTTATCACATCTATACACGAGAAGCATCCGAATCTATCAATTTCGTACAATGGGGAAAAAAGTGGCTGGTCCAACTGGAGGGCAGCACGTTACTTGTTAATGTAGAACGGCTTTAAGCCGACTGAGTTCATATCATTAATTTTTGTTTTATGTTCAAGGAACTTTTTTTGGAAAAGGTGATCTATTTTAACGGTGATTTTTTTGGGGGGAACCCGACACTCATTTTTTACCTGAAAGGTTTTTTTGGTTATTGTTACAACAGCAGCTAAAGGCAATGACTGTAAAGGTAATATTGCAGCTATAATCAAAAATAAATATAAACTACAGTAAATACTGATTAGAGCAAGAAATTTTCTAATGATCCAATTACATTCAATAATATGTAATTTCGTTACAGTAGAGCATCACAAATGAGAATCAGAGAATCAGTTGAAACTTGATATTGAAATAAAAGCCAAGAGCTGCAACGTCGAGTAACATTTCAGGGTTAAATTAAGGTGTGGAGTGATGAATTGGCTAGTCTCATTAGTGGCCTTCATCTCCGACACTTAAGTTTCCTGGGTCTTCGAAATGTTTTAGAGAATGCCAGCCAAAGTGTTAAAGTTCCATTTAACCTCACGCGCTAAGAGATTCTTTGCTGTTTATTCTTTTGTATTTTCTACAATTCCAACAAGGGTCTTCGAAATATGTTTTAGACTCTAAAATTTAGAGAATGACACCATAAGAGTACAAGAATTTTGGAATATACTACTGTGTCCAAAAACTAGTCGGATTTTTTTTTTTAAATCAAAAAATCGTTACTTATTCTTCCAAATCAATTTGATTCCCTGTTAGGCCCCTTAGAGAGGCATAGGGAATCTCTATTAATAACTTTTCGAACAGAACAGGGTTCTACTACAGTTTATAGCCGAATCTGAACGGCGGTGTCTTAATATGATAGATTTTAAATGGCAAATAGCGTCTTTGAGCTAGCGATGCCAGTGCTTAGGCAAATGCACCAGTGCTACTGCGGGGAATCGAACCACCGACCTTCGGTTTTAGAGGCGAGTACGCTACCACTTACGGCACCTTCAAAATAGTCCCCTCCCGATATAATACACTTATGCCACCGCTTTTTCCAGTCCTCGAAGCATGCCAAAGAGTCTTCTTCCGGAATAGCCTTCAGAGAGCTCGCCGATTCACGTTTAATGTCTTCAATCGACTCAAAACGGTTTCTTTGGAGTGGTCTTTTGAGTTTTGGAAATAACCAGAAGTCACACGAAGCGAATAAGGTGGTTGCATCGATATTGACGATATTTTTGGAGAAAAAGTCACGAAGAATCAGTGCTGTTTTTCGAGAAATTTCAGCATTTTTAGTACCAATCGAGACTTGACACGTCGAAGGCCCAAAACATCTTTCCAAATGGTATAAATTGATCCTTTTGGTACGACAATTTCATCAGCAATGTCTCTTATAGTTAATCGACGGTTTGCAAGCACTAATTCTTTTACTTTTTGGATGTGAGGTACTTTTCAGTTGAGGTCAAAGGTCGAAGAAGTGCCCTCTTCATCTTCAACGCGTTCTCTATCTTCTTTGAACAATTTATACCAATCATGTGTTATTGATTTTGGTAGAGCTCGGTCCCCGTAAGCCTTCTTCAACATTTTTATCGTTTCTGCAGCATTTATTTCATTCAGGGAAAAAAATTTCTTTGTTGAATAATTTCAGACATTGTAAAAACCGCCAAATTTCACTTTCACAAGCGTAATTCAAACACTAATGAATATTTAGACATATCATTTGGCATGGAAATCAGTAACAGTTGTACCAACTTAAAAAGAAAAATTTAAGGAAAATTTGTTCGAAAAATACTACCTAGTTTTTGGGCTCAGTTGTATGCTCTGTTTATTTAAGGATTACACTTATTTTCATTCCATCCTATTACAAGTGGATTCTTTTTCTTAAAATTTCATTAACTTGACTCAATAGGAGAAGACTTCCTAAAAATCGTTGATTTGTGTTTTTAATTCCTTTTCTGTCATTCTTTTGTAGGTTCCACAACTCCATAGTCTCGTTCTACAACAATTTTGGAACTTAAAATTTAATTTTTAGATCTAAGTAACTTTGTTACATATTGCTAAATTTCAGATGAATCTAAGGTTATTTCTAGCTTAGTTAACGGTACACAAAGCTAACCTCAGAATCCGACTCTTTAATGCTCATATTCATAAAACATCCCTGAAATTCTATTATACGAGAGTGCACTGTACATCTTTCATTGCTTTCAAATTAAATTGCCATAATGTACTTTGCGGTCAACAAGATGTTAATAAACACATTTGTATGTATGTTATGTTAATACTTGGAAGCACTCAATCTCAATTCAAAGCAATGCCATTAATGTGGTGCGCCCTAATGGAACTCCACCACTGTGCATGGCTGATCATCACCATTGTTATAGTTAGTATTGGCCAATAATAAAAAAAAAAAAAAATCACTGAACCAGCAATACACACACACAGAGACACACAGCCAGCCACACACGCACACCCAACTCATACAAACCGAACCGTCGTGCAGGTTCGTTCAACGTTCATTCCGCCTTATAGCAGAGTCAGTTGTGTCTTTCGGAACAAACAATCGTTAAAACCAGTTTTATAGAATTCACAAAAAGTAAGTGCACACATAAAGGAACAACAATAAAAGCAAATAAGGAAAAAGAAAAATAAAAACAAGGTAGAATAATATGACCGAGACGTACGTACGACGACTCAGAACCAGACAAAAAACAAAGAACGGCTGGAAAAAAAAAATACAAGCGATGAGCACGACCGACGAAACGATCAACGCCATTGGCTTTATGAACTAAAGCTGAAGGCCGTTCAAAGACTTCCAAGACGTGTAGCTCGTTGTGGTGGCGGCTAACCAGGAAGGGGGGTCAAAATATCAAAGTGAGTGACGTTGAATGGCGGAAAAGTTGAACGACAATTAAGAGCAAAATGATGGCGCATAGCGATACGGAAGCGTAGAGGAGATACTACTAAAGCTATACAAAGTCTATGACTATCTATATATTTTTGGCAGCCATTTAGTGCTATTGAACTTTCGACTTGTTTCCCACCAACTCTAGTTATAAGACTGAGTCATATACTCAACTACTTATTAGTCATATGCGTTCTTTTATGGCTTTCCATATGGATATACATATCCCAAAAAATATGCAAGCAAGCCAATGAACTGAGGAACGCTGTAAAACAAAGAAGAACTCGACCCAGCGCCTGCTCTTTATGTGCTAAAAAGGAACCAAGGATTGGATGATGACAATGATGCATCCACCACACATACCATCATCAGTTGTTCCCATCCCCAAGCCAAGTTTCGCTTTTCAGCAAGCTGCTGCTAACGGTACTGGTGTATTTCGAGCTGTGGTGAATATGCGCTGCTGCGTCTGTTGAAAATTCTTGCATTAAAGACGCACACCACGAACCAAAAGCAATATAATCGTAACTTTTTTTTTTATTAGCAATTTAATCAGAAAGAAACTTTAAAGTACCCCCAAGTAGGGAGGGAGGGAACGAGGAGTACCGAGGTATAGGAAACAACAAAGTCAACGAGCGCATAAATCGATGGATATATGAATGTTCGTTTGGGGCTTGAGTTTGGAAAATCCAACAGCTGAAGAAATGGAAAATTGAAAAACCCCAAGTAAAACAAAAGCAAAAACCAGATAACACAATGGTGGTGTAAACATGAAAAACGTTGAAAAACGAAAAACGACAACAACATACAACAATGAGAAAATCGATTTTGCTTTCGTTAGGCAACACACACACACAAAGAGTGTACAAAGAAAAGTTGTAGCTGTTGTTACCACCAGAGTGTTGTACCCCCCACCGGGCACCGGGGGCAAGAAAACATAAGACACAAGGCCCCACCGAACCACTTTATTGGTTTTGTTCGCTTGGTCGCTCGTCGGTCGGCTCTTTTGCTTTGCGGTTTTACTCATTTTGCCGGAAATTAAAATTGCATTAATTTTGATATTTAAGTGTTTTTAAGACGTCTGACTTTTATATATTAAAGACAGCCCACTGCGTGATATGCCAGCCTGTATATAATATAGCACATAATATGGCCGAAGGACACGCGTCTGCTGCTTGCTTGCTGCAACCAAGGACAACCAAGTATAGCCAAGGCTTTTTTTTTTTTTTGCACGCGTTATCATGGGCATTATGTTACTTACATTTTGAGTTGGGGGCACTGAAATATTCCCAAGTTTGCGCTGCAAAGAAAGAAAGAAAAGTTTATTAAAGTGTTTGATAGAAGACATATGTACAGACAAAATTTTCAAAGAGCAACATAATTAATCAAAAGTTTAAGCGTAGCCAACGCGGACCAAACTTTTTTGGGTTGTTCAACCAGACAAGGACAAAGCTAAAGACATCGCTTTGTTTTAGTGCATTAACCTACTTGAACTTTTAAGATGTGCTCTTTTTACAATTTCCTGATGGATGACAGTGACTTAAGGCAAGTCTAAGAATAACCTGCGGAATAGACTGCATGGAATCCTAAAGAAATCTTGAGTACCCAAAAAATCAATATTTTGCAGCCTCCCGATGATATGGACATCATTCACAGTATCAAGCGAGCTAATACCGAAGGTTTTAGTGATGATAAATGGGAGCAAATGAAAGCCCATCATTGCTTTTAATAGGGACAACTAGGATTTTGATGTTATCAAAGTATTCTCTGCGCTACAGTCACAACGGAAAAGTCATGAAAGTCAACCAAGCGAAGAACCCGTCTTGCCAAATAATTCAACTTTTGTCTCAGATAGCAGAGTTTATTCCTAACCCTCACTTCTGCTTGAAGACGGGGTGGTGATGATCCAGTATGATGCAATTATATTTATCTCTTTTCGTTATAGGTTGTGTCACGGACAGATGTATCTGCTCTTGGTTGTTTGAGGAGAAAATTCTTCGTAAAATCTTCGGTCTCGTTCGATTTGAGGACGGCTATCGCATCGGATGAACCACGAACTGTACGAGCTTTACGACGACATAGATGTTGTCCAGCGCATCACAATACAAAGTCTGCGCTGGCTTGGCCATGTCGTACGTATGGATAGCGATGCTCCAGCGAAAAAGGTATTCGAAGGGAAAGCCGACGAAGGAAGACGAAGGGGACGAACACGACTTCGTTTGAAAGATCAAGTGGAGCAGAAACTATCCTCCCTAGGTAGTTCTAATTGAAGAAGGCGCGCGCAAAGCAGAGGAGCCTGGCGAGAGCTGCTGAGGTCGGCCGTAACCCGAGAACGGGTTGTCATGGCCACACGATGACGATGATTTTTGTAATGCGTTAAAACGACTTAATCTACGAGCTTTCATCATTAATGACATAGTAAGGTTTTATTCCTAAGCCACAATTCTACTTGCAGGTGGGGTGATGATCCAGTATGATGCAATTATAAGATCTCTGTAAGTCATCTGTTAAAACGACTAAAGCTTTCATCATTAATGAAATAGTAAGATAACCAAGCTCCAATGATCCAGTATGATGCAATTATAAGAGCTCTATACGTAATCCGTTAAGACGACTAAATCTACGAGCTTTTATCATGAATGACATTGTAAGATAAACCAAGCGGAGATATACACATACTGCAACTTTGTCTCAGACAGGAGGTTTTATTCCTAACCTACACTTCTTCTTGCAGGTGGGGTGTTGATCAAGTATGATGCACTTATAAGATCTCAATACGTAATCCGTACGGGGTGCTCCTGGTGTGCTGATGTCTCCGATGGTATTCTGTTATCGGCAGACTCAGCACTCAATTCCAACTATTACCTCCATGTGGTGTACCTTAAAAAATGAACAACCTTTATGAAGATACGGTAACCAACCCGTGAGGAAGTCTTGGTCAGGGCTAACAAGAGAGGGAGCTCTCATTTTTTAGGCCATTCCAACATACTTGGTCTAAGGGTTAAAGAGAGTACGCATTGAAAGGCGGATAAATTGCATCGTCAATCAACGGCAATCTTTGCGTAATCTGTAGCGTCTGCCCGCCAGGTTGCGGGTGTCTGTGTCGGATCGAACGGATCGCTCTACAAACGTGTTATCCGTACCGTCCTTGGCCCCATCACCCATCGACTTTAGCACCAATCGATGTTCAAGCATGGAAAGTAACAACAATGGAAACACTACTCCAAGACGTTATCGTCTTAGTACGAGAATTCGTATTAAGCATGGAAAGTATCAACAATGGAAACACTACTCCAAGAGCTTATCGTCTTAATACCAGAAATCCTCCTGCTTCGGCAGCTGGCACAAGGATTTTGGAGATGCCAAATCTACGCGAAGACATCACGATAAATGAAACCAAGAAGCCCTATGTTCCACTGAAAGTCGAGGATGGCAGAAGAGACGTAGTTCGTTAAAACGACTAAAATGACTTTCATCATTAATAAGATAAGATAAGAAAAACTACTTTGTCTCAGAGAGCCGGTTTTATTCATAACCCACAATTCTCGTGCAGGTAGGGTGACCATCCAGTATGATGCAATTATAAGATCTCTGTACGTAATCCGTTAAAATGACTAAATCTACGAGCTTTCATCGTTAATGACATAGTAAGATGATAACTCCCAAAGTGTGCGTCAGAGGGTTAGACCTGCAAGAAACAGGTAAAGGGCTCTCCACATTGGCCATCTTTCATTGGTGACTAAAGAGTCGTAAACCGGTAACGGATTGCCATGGTCAGTCAATAAGAAGAAAAGCTAACAAAAGACAGCAATCTTTAATTTTCTTTAAGAAAAATACATTTTTTCCCATATCTCTCTTGATAGCTATGCAAACGCGTAGCTGACCTAATTAATTGGGACTGATTTATGTTTATTTTTATGAAAAACATTTTATAATAAAAAATAAAAAGATTAAAAAACAAAAGTCGTAGAGATAAACAAAAGACAGCTATAGAATAGATTATAGACGCAGGAAAAACGATTAAAATGAATGATTCTCAAGATCCAAAGCGCATTACGACGTAATATACGGCTTACAAATAAAATAAATAAATAAATAAAAAAAGTTTAGCTAATTGTAGCGCACTTTAACTAATTATACGGCAATTGTAGTCTATTAATAGCGCAAATTTTTCCACAAAATGTTACAATAAGCTATGAGGAATCACTCCATTAAGTTTTATTAATTAACACAAAAACATGTCAAAGCAACTTGTATTAGCCATCATTATTAAAAATACTAAAAATGTCTAAAACAAATACCAACTCGGTATGCTTCAAATGCAGCTATAAAGACTCAAACTCAAAAGATTTTATTTGGTACAGTCTGCCCAACGAATGAAAAAAATATTTATATACCAATACCAACAAAAGGCAGGCGCAAGCAAACAAAAACACAAAATACAAAAAAAAAATTGCATAACTTAAAAACAAGCAGAAAAAAAAACAGAATTCAAACTAAAAAAAAAAACCAACACGAGTAAAACAGATCCAAGCAGTATGTATAGAGGATTAGCTTTAAAAATAGCAACCAAAATACATTTCGAAAAACACAACAGGAAAAGAAGAAGAAAATCACATCAGAGCAGCGCAAAGATCGTTCCACTGGCGTGGGATCAAGAGACGTACAGGGGAACTTAGATTTACACGCGACCTATAAACAAAGCTACCGCCTAAATGGGAACGCCGCACACGCGTCAAAACGACAGACAACGACCGACATTAGTGATAAAAAAAAATACAACAAAAATAAAAAAATAAAAATCAACGCCAAAACAAATTGAAAGTCAAGCCGATTCGTGAGAGACTCTTCTGGGGGAAAAACAACAAAAGCAGCGCAGCGGCAGCGCTTATCAGTTGTTTATATAAAAGCTGGCAAATCGTAAGAGACATATTAAAAATACATAAAATAAAATGCCAGCATTTATTATATACAACTAGTGTATAGTATACATGTATAAATCAACAAAAACAATTATTAATTGAGCTACTCTACGTGTTGACGTTTTGTTGGTATAACCAACAATTTACATTTTGTTTGTTTTCGTCATTCAAAAAAATTTATATATTTGCTAAAATAATTATAAAACCTGTTTACGTTTTAAATTCAATTTAATTTAATTTGGCTGAAATTCAACAAAATTTAGTTTAGAAAAATATTTCTTGAGAAAATTAAAATATGTACACGTGTTATTTATCGATTTTTGTCAACGTTTGTTGTTGATTTGGCAAATAAATAAACAATAGACTAATTTAAGATTTAAACATAAAATTAGTCATCTGTTCGACTAGAAAGTTCTCTAAACAAAATTCTTTATAATTTCTTTCGATAATTATGGGCGTCGGTCGGCAGTCGATCACTTGGCACAAAGTCACGATGATGTCTATCTAGTACACGTACGTTGCCTCATGACATTCGTTGGTCAGTCGTACAGTGAAGCCTCCAAAGTTGATATTATACCTTAGCTGTGGCGTAGTAGCATAATAATCATTTGATATAAAATGCATATTGTTGTTATGCGCCGTATTCCTAATGAGTCATTTTTGGACCATTCCAGCACTGTACGTTATAAAAATCAGACTATAGACTATACGAGTGCAAAAATATGCAGATATACGTCTTTTTGGGTAGAGCATCGGCAGAAAGTAGGAGAACATGAAAGAAGATATAGTATTAGGTGTACAGCCTTTCGTGATATCGAATTTATGAGTCATTTTTGGACCATTCCAGCACTGTATGTTATAAAAATCAAACTATAGACTATACGAGTGCTCAAAACGTGCAAAAGGACGCCTTGTGGGGGACAGCATTAGTCAGAAAGTAGGAAGACATAAAAGAAGTTACAGTACTAGGTGCACAGCGTTTCGTGATAACGAATTTATCAAAATCTAAAGAAAGTTCACACGCCTTAAAGCCTTTTAATGAGTAGACAGCTTGTAGAGCACTTTGTAGAAATGGAAATGTTTTGAAGCGTCTTAAATTTGACGTACAATTCCTAAAAATGAAGTCTTGACAAGATGAGAGTACTTCTACAAGACAAGATTTATACGCTTTCTAATTCAAAAAATCGAGCATTGGCTTGATGGAGTAGGGCTGCTATATAGAAGATCGATTTATCTAGCTGGGAAAAGACCAAATATAGTGCAGCGTTTAAACAGATTGACAAATGTTTTGAAGCGTCTTACATTTGACGAAAATTCCTAAAAATTAAGCCTTGACAAGATGAGAGTACTCCTACAACACAAGATTTAGACGCTTTCAATTCAAAAAATCGGCATTGGCTTGATGGAGTAGGGCTACTATATAGAAGATCTTGCTGGGAAAAGACCAAATATAGTGCAGCGTTTAAACAGATTGACACAAAATAAGCCCAGAGGTGTTAAAAGTGTCAATTAAGACAAAAGTTGTTAAAAAAAAACAGTGAAATACCCTGTGCTTTTCCCTTGGAAAACATTTTTTCTGCATATTCCTACTGAAAACTTTCTTATAGAATTCGATATTTATACCTATAAGTTGTTCCGAAAATGTTTACCGATTGTGATGAAACTCGAAAGTTACGTCAAAGAAGCTAATCAAAGTATATGGGGTAGGTTTTAGGTTGACATGTTGAGGGGTGTGGTCGATGTCATTTGTAACCATAATTAGGTAGAGTCAAATAATGACGCAGTTTATATATTTTTGACTATAGCTTTTGCTGTATTTGTCCGATTTTGTTCCCTTTTAACGCACAGATGCCCGAAACCGTAACGCATCACCCTCTTTAATTTCAGATGAACATAATAAACGGTGGGATCGGGGAAAGATATTGACATGATTTAACAAACTTCATCTTCTGAGGAAATATGCCCGCCAGCTGGTAAAGTTATGTCTCTAGCTCTTCCAGTCTTCGAGATCTAGGCGTTCATTCGGAAGGACGGACGGATTTTGGTATAAAGAACTTGGGGTTTGCCACACCTCCTTCTGACGGTTACGTATATGGAACAAATCTAGTATACCCTTTGTACATTTAAGTACAGGGTATAAAAATGGAATCACAAGAATTAACACTCAAATTGCTAAAGAGCATAAGCCTTTTTTTTCCTTATAAAGTCCACAAAAACTATCTTTCTCATAAAATACTTGAAAATGAGTTGCATTTTGTACTTCTGGTTTTAATTAAAATTTTTTAAGAAACACTATCCGGCAGTGTTTATTGTTAATGGCTTTAAAAACTTCTCAGAGTACAATTTCAACTTATATTTATCTTTAAATTTTATCATTTGTTGCTATTTATAGACATTAAGCTATTATTTAACATTCATCATTTAATAACACGTACAGTCTCAAATTTAGTTATTTCAATGTCAGCTGTTTCTATTTGCCAAACGTTCCATATGGCGCATGTTTACTGTAGCTGCTATAGCAAATGGCGTCTAGACTCCGTTAGCTTATAGCGTATGGTGAGTTTTAGTTTTACTGATTCATTCGAACAAAGGGCCATCAGCCTTTGGACTTTGCATTATGCATTATCTTTACAATGTGCTTAATACTCGCGCTTAACCCCTCTTGTCCTTTGAGCTTTGTTTAGCTTAGAAAGCTCTACTTCATTGCGATTTCATCTAAAAATTGTATGGCTTCTAATCAAACCCGTTGGCTTACATTCTTTCAAAATCGCAAATGATTAAGCATTATTTTTTTTAGTTATAATACAACTCTCACCGAAAATACTAAAACCTCTATTGTCTGAGGAGACACTGAACATTTGTTGTTTATCTTGATTTGTGCCAGGCTGATTCATTTGTTTGCCTCTTTCTAAGCTGAAAAAAAAAACATATTTGTTTGTTGAGCTCCGTCAAGTGAGTGAGTGTTAATCAGTCCGTCCGTCCACTCTACGTCGCAGCGATAATACGTAAGAAATATGACAACTGGTGAAATACGCCATTATTATACGTATATGCTTTTGTGGTTTCTTTCTATCAAAAAAAAAAACATGTACAAACATGCTTAGACGAAAACAACTGTGTCTAAAAGCCGTTGAATAATGGTGACAACGTGTAAAAATTTAGCATAGAACGTGAGCTAAAAAGAGAGCAAGAGAGCAGCTTACGTTTGTTTTGTTGTTAAGGCGGAACAAATAAGTGTAACTAGTTAACAACAATTGTAACAAGGTAAACTACGTAATGACCATAAAAATGCAAATGTCACTGTTAATGAGTCAACAAAAAAAACAAAAAAAAAACACTGCAATACATTAGTCACTAAAACAAAAAATCAGCTGTTAAGCGTTGTTGGCGTCGCTATCGATAAACTTGCACTGCCATAGAGAGCAGCGAAATGTAATCAGTTTACCGCAATTATAAAAAAGCAAAGCTGCCAACTGACCTTAAAAATGTTATGTCACTGTTAAATGATTAAACAACAAAACAAAATTGTCAAAAACGCAGCAGCAAAGTCAAATATTAGTCACTCACACAAGAAACAGCTGTTAATCGATAAAGGCGCTGCCTATCGATAAGCCTAGTGTTGCCTAGTGGCAGCTCAGCGCTGTGTGAGCAGCGTAAAAAATGCAAATTGCTTTAACAATTGGAATTGGGCTTGGAATTAACAAATTAGTGTCAATTGTATTTGCATATGACTTTAAGTAGACTTGTGGCTGTCTCTCTGTGTGTGTGTGCGTGTGTGTGTGCGTGTTTATATGCTGGCTTTTGTTTGAGTATGTGTGCGCCCTCATAACGCGTGCACACAGCGTGTGATAAATGCAAATACAATGACAATGCGCCCATATAAAAATGCAGCATTAAAGCAGCTGCTGATAAGAAATTATAGATAATATTCAGGCAAATTGGCAAAAGAAATATGTAAAGAAGAAAACAAAAACGAAATGCTATTATGTTGCTTTGGTATTAGTGTGCATGATGAGTCATGTTTTTGGACTGTAGATAAAGTGGCAAAAATTTACAAAAAGAAAGCGCGATAAGAGCGTAATTTTCAAAGACACAATGTTTGTTTGGCCAACTATCAGTCATACGTTTTGTCAATTTTTATCAGCACTGTCCTTTTGTCGAGCAAAAACAAAAACGTTTTGCTAATTTGTTGCCAAAAAAAAAAAAGATAAATTTGCTGCCAACAAATATGGTTGGGCTGCCAAAAAGCGAGAAAGGTTAGCCAGCTACACTGTGCAAAATGCTTTAGGCTAGATACAGTGAAGCTGAAATATATTGGCGTAGGAAAGGTTTTAAAAATATAAGGTGGAAGAAAATATCCCAAATTATCTATAAGTTTGATTAGTCATTCTTTCAGCACAGTATAAGCATAAGCATTTTAAAACAAAATTGTTCTCCTAGTTGAAAATTTCGACTTAAAAGGAAGGCCTCTTCCTCTTCTCATTAAATAAGGGCATTGCGAGTATTTTTTTCTATTAAATATTTGAGGCACATATTGCAGGAAAATTATTACATCCCGCTCTCATAACAGCAAAGGATTAAAAGGATATAACGCTCGAGGAGACACGCAACTAAGACGTAGTTCTTAGTATTAAAAAATATATTTGGATTTATTTTGTTGTTTTTTTGTTCAAAAATGCCATTTTGGTTTCTTAATTATGTGAAAAAAAAACTGTGCGCAGACTTGTTTGACTCACTGTATGTACAAAGTGTACATAAGTGCTAATCAAATGCGAAGGTTGGGGCTACAAAAAGTCAGTGCGCGTTTTTATTTTTTTTTTGTTTTTTTTTTTTTTGTCATTTAGCTTTTATTATTTTTGCTGCTTACTGCTATTTATTTATTTTGTGCGTTTAAAGCAAGTTGGCAACGCTGAACACAAGCACACTTTCACTCACACACACACACACTCATATGCACATACAGTCTGCCTGCTGTGGTAAGTTCAGCGCGCATGTTGAAATCTTGCTATTCATGGTGTGGTGAATAATGGCTGCTTGCTCACAAAGCGACGTAGGCGAAAAATAACATAAAAATTTTCTTCAACTTAAAAGTTTATATTATCTAAAAACACTTACTTTTGTGTTTGCTGGCTGAATTGGCTGCTATTTTGTATTATTTTAAACAAAAACTCTGGTTTTGTTTGAATCACAGTTAAAATTTTTTTTTTTTATTTTCTTTAACGCTTAATTTTTAACACGATTTTTTTTTTCTTGCTCAATTATTGCGCTTACAATTTGTTGCTACAATTTGTTATATATTTTATTTTTTTTCTAGAAAATTGCACATGAATTTCACAAAATAAACTGCGTATGGCGTTTTAGGGGCGCGGGTGAGGGGCAAAATATATATCACAATTTTTTTTTTTTTTCTATGCACAACGCAGTTATTTCGACTTCTTTTTTTTAGTTGTTTGTAATTACAACAAATTTTAAAATTCACGACGTGGGCGACGACTGCGACGCAAAGTTGAACTAAATTTACAGCTTCCTGCTGCGCTGCACTTGGCGAGCTGGCGTTTTTTTTTCTTTTAATTTGTTAATTACTTCTTTTCTTCGACAAAAATTTGTTAAAATAAGGCTAAAAAATTATGCCAAATTTACGCGCTGCACACACACACACATACACACACAGAGAACGACCGATAGAGAGAGAGAGTGCGCTTTTTATAGTGGTGTTTCTTTTCAGTTGTAATTGCCGTAAGCAGAACACACAACGTGGATTTGATCCTCCAACTCGATATGAAGTCTCCAAGCACTTTTTTACGAATGACGAAGGTTTAGCCAAACGCAAAACTGAAATGTGTGCGCTGTTGCGACGTCGACGTCAGCCTATGTTGAGTTTTGCTCTTCACCTCTGTTAGTTGAAATAAAACTGTTAGCCCATATGTTTAAAAATGTGAGTGCAAGCAGTGCCGATATATAGAAGTATGAGATGACTAGCTTTACATGCTGTGTTTTAACATACACGCGCAGACAGCCGCCAGCATTGGCGTCGCTGCTGCTGCGCTGTCATTGCTTTGTATGTTGAATATGCGAGCGTTTTGGTAGCAGCTATGCAAACAAACTATGCCTGATGCGTATACCCTACAGTAAGCTAGTGTACAAGTAAATAACTTTACTACTTTGAAATCTAGTAATTCAAAAAAGAATAGTTGTAAAAATATGGTAATAAAGTGCGGTAAATCGTAAAATATCGTATATAAATTTTATGACGTAATTATATTATAAATTATAATACAATTAATTATATTTAAAAGCTGCTTGAACAATATTAACCGAATTCGTATGCTGCCTATAACAACCCAATTTAATAGAAAAAATTTGATACAGTCGAGGCGGTGCCCGATAATACCCTCTACACTTTTTTTTTTTTTTAAGAAAATTTATGATTGCATATTAGAACTTTCCAATTGGCATTTTATTTTTTCGTGTTTTTTTTTTAATATTTAATATTTATTTTAACCGAAGTTGTTCATACAGACGGACATGGCTCATGCTCTATCCGATGTTATGATAAGTATTATCGTCTACTCTGGTCTATCTACATATATACCCTTTATATATGTATATAGATACAGGACATAAATACAACCGACGTAGAATGTTCTGGAAAAATACAAACTTAAGAAATAGTGCTTGTTCAACAATAACAATTCCAAAGTACAATTTATACTGCAGTGTCGCATACATACACCCTGAACTTAGCGACTCTCTGCTTACGTGTGTAGTGTGCACAGGTTTTTAAAAAGAAATCGCATTTCAAAGCAGACACACCGACATCGCACATGCTCTTTGTTTGCCAATGTATGCGTGCGTGTGCAGCAGAGACAAACAACTTCGCGCGTGTGTGTATATGTGTGCGTGGTGAAAAACCAGGCAGTCAAGTAGGAAATAAATGATTACGTAGAAATAGTAAAAAAATAAATTATGCGTAGTATTAAAGGCGCTTTTCTTTGTAAATGTGAACAATGTTGAATAACAGCGGCAGAGCCAAGCGCACTCTCTCACAGACGCACATACACACATGCACACCCCAAATGAGTGCAAAGTGCACAGCACTGTAAAAAAAAAAAGACCCATGCAGCGAGCTATGGCTGCTGCTGGTCATATGACTTTGTTTAATAACCATTAAAAAAATTCTTTTAATAATTAATTGCCTTAAAATACTTGAAAGTTTTTTGCTGAAAATGTTTTTTTAAATAAGACGACGACACAATTTCAAAGACGCCATATTGTAGCAGAGTCCGTCATAAAACAATCACACAACACACACGCATAGCAAGAGAGCGAGCGTTTTGCTTGCCAAATGAGAGCAACAGTAGCAGCAACAGCGACGCTGCTGCGCTGCCACAGTCACTGTTGTTGGCATTGCCATTGTGTTTGTTGCTGCGTCATCAATGCAAACTGCGCACTTTGTTGAAAATGTTATTAAATTTTATATGTTGAAACTTTTGTATAGAGGGTAAAACATAAAAAAAGTTGTTAATTGTTTAAAGATATTATTTGGGATGCGCAGCAACGAAGGCATATTGTGAAATTGTTTATATTGTCTGTCGACGCAGCAGCAGCAGCGCAGGTTAAATGCTCTGTGCTGTGGTGAATTTGGCGCAGGTTATTTGGACGTTTACACTGCGCCACTTTTTGTAGTGTATGCTTAGTACTAGAGTTGGGTATGCCAGTTTTTATAGGAGTTGTGTCGTCGAGCAAAATTTGCCAAGGTCGCTATTAGTTATTAATAATTAAATCGCGTTTTATTTACTTACTTATGTACATATGTATATATAAAAGTACTCGGCACTGAATTGTTCGCTGAGCAGAAATCATACAAAAGCTGACAGATATAGAGCTGCTTCAAACACTGCCAGCAGAGTTGCCATACACAGGCACAATTTTTATTCTTCAGCTTTGAAATAAATTGTTATTGATTAGAGATAAATTATTCACGTGGCTTTACTTAAAAATTTTAAATTTATTTCCTAATAACTAATTTTCGCTGTGAGAGCCACTTATGCACCACTCAAAACGTACGGGAATTATCAGCATAACAAAAATCTATACTTCGATGGATGTTTTGCGAAACTTCTAGAAGTCTCTGAGTCATCGATAGTAGTTGGAACGATAATAAAAATACATTTCTATATACTTTAATATGCTTCGATGGATATTTTCCGAAACTTCCAGAAGTCGAAGAACGATAATAAAAATTAATTTTTATATTTATTTCCCTCATTGACTTACTTTATTGTAAAAAAATTTAAAACAAGGTTTTCAATAAAGCTTCAATAATTTTTAAATATGTTAGATTTTACAAACTTTTTAATTTTATTTTTTGTGCTTTACAATTACTTTTTAAGTTAGTTTATATTATTATATATATTATTATACAGTAATAATAAAAATAAGTTTACATTAAAATTGTTTAAATAAATCGTTCCAAATGGACGATCTTAAAATAAATTTTCACCAAGAAGTTAATTTTGTATCTTGTACATATATTTAAAACTTGATTTGGCAAAAATACCAGCTCATTAGATTTGTTCCAAAACAGATTATTTATACTAAGCATATTGTATAGAGCACGTTATACCCTATAGAAATTATTTATCTGAAACGTAAAATCATCGAAATTAAATGCGTTCTGGATTTCGATTCCGACAATGGCGGAATTGTTTTAAAAAGTTTGAAATGAAAAGTATTTTGCTTTGTTTAGTTAAATAAACGCTTTAATGCCACAAAAATAAATTTTGTACGATCGAGATGAATTCAGTCGAAATTTCCAATACCATTTGTGGGAATGCAATTGTTATGCCATGTCAAATATAGTCTAAATCTGAAACATTCCTGAATATTCTTTTTTAGTAAAATGATTTTATAAAAAATACTTTTTGATACCCACAAATATAATCGACAGCACTAAAAAATAATATGCGAAAAATTAAATTTGGCGTTTATTGGAAATCGTGCTAAAACTAAATATCTTGAAATGCTCTACGGCTTCCTTCTCTTTCTGTTTCCATTTTGTCCCGATTTAACAATTAAATGGGGCCTCTTTTTAAAATTCCTTTGGAACGCTATAGAAAAGCTAATATATAATGGACAGTCCAACTGTTTTCAATAACTTTAGTTTGGGTAACACTTTTCTATCTATTTTAGATCCTTAAAAAACTCTTAAGACTTTCGTTTCTAAAGGCTTTCAGAAAAAACGCTACTATAATATTTCTAAAAATCTTTTCTTGATATTATGTATGAAAAAAAAGAAACTTATGTTTTTCGTGTTGCGTAAGTTCTCATGAACGCGTCGATGAATTTCAAATATGATTTTTGCGTGTGTTAGAGGTTGTCAATACAGAGGTTTTAAACCTATTTCGATGGGTTTGTGTGTATTGGTTCGTGAGATATACGCATTTTTGTGAATATCGGTTTTTGTGTGTCTATTATCATAGTATATACAAAATCTGGTATTGGTGTTAATCAATGTTCGAGATCGAACATCAAACAATTATTAAGAACAGGGAATGCCGTCTTCGAATCGATCAATGCATGATGTATTTCAATTGGAAGAAATGCAACGATTCAAATTAATTACCAATTTAATCGTACTACCCAGGAACGTGACGATCGCCGTGAAGCGCGAAATTCGACTTATAATGGTGCAAGTTTTAATCGAGCTGCAAACTAATCTAAAAATCTTATATTTTCCAGATAAGCTAACTAGAGAATCTAACGATTTGTATTCACTTTAAGAGTATTCAAAAAGTTTGGGCAGGGCAACGTCTGCCGGGCTATCGCTCCTTGTTGGAGCATAAGGCGAGACAA